>BDDA01000307.1:98969-119227 GCA_001662385.1 Chlamydomonas asymmetrica | reverse complement strand
CCCCCCCCCCCCCCCCCTCGGCCCACGACAGGTGATCATCGCCGCCGACACCCGGCCAGGCACGGCGGCGCAGCTGCTGAGCCGCTTTGCGCACGCCGGCTACTGCCACGTCGTCCTCGCCATGGACTCCCTGCCACACTGCCACAAGGCAAGCAGTACACACCTGTACTACAACCTTGTACTGCACATTGCCAGCCTGTGCATGCAGCCCAGGCCGTCATCACCCATCAGCGCTACCTGGTGCTGCCTGAGGGGTACACTGCAGCGCATGCATGCAAAGCTTGGTGCACAAATGCCCACTACCGGTAGTAGTGGGCATGACGCCATGACTGCATGCGCATAACTCTGTTCTTGTGACTAGGTGCTCACTCGCGGTGTGTGTTCTGCGTACGCAAGGTGGCTTCTGTGCTGGCCGAGGCTGTGCCCGCCTACAAAGGCCGTGCCCGCAACATCTCCTGCGGGGCGTACCGCGACCGTGACGAGGCGGGCAGGGTGTACAACTCGGGGCTGTCGATCTTTGGCACCCGGACCAGCCACCCGGTGGCATGGTGGTGGAAGCACTACACGGCTCTGAGAGCCATCCTCCTGGGGTACAACACCATGATCATCGGTGGGTGCACCTGGACAGTGAAATGCTGCATGCTGCAAACTACGGGTAGACCCTGTATGGCGTGATGTTAAACTTCACCCCACATGGCCGTGCTTGATTGCAGCGGCCACACGAGCGCCACACCTGGCAGATTGTGATGGGGATTGTATGGCCAACATCGCTCACCTCATCGACCAACCCAACTCACCACTGGCCCCCGCATGTATGAATGCTCCCTCTCCCAACAGATTCCGACACGGTCCCCCTAGCAGACTTCTACCACAGAGTGAAGCAGCCGCCCTGGTCGTACTATCACATGATTGCTCAGGCGGAGGGCATGATTGAGATCAACGGCGGCTTCATGTACGTCCAGAACGCAGCCTCCAATGGCCCGGTGGCATGGATCTTCTTCGAGCTAATGCACCGCACAGTGCGCTGGATGGAGAACAACACGGTGCCGCATCACCTCACAAACGGCCGAGTGGGTGGGTGGGTGGGGTGGGCGGAGGGGCGGTGTTGACATGTGCACTGTGAGGCTTGGTCGCCCCTTGGCGCGTGCCGAGGCTGGCTTCATCCCAATACATATTGGGGATGGCAGGCTGGGACTGACACTGCTGATGCACGAAGAGTGCACACGCAGAGCTGCAGAGCTGCTTTGATAGGGTGTACGGCGAAGCCGCAGGGGTGTCACACCACCTGCATGCATGAGAGATGCAGCGATGATGGTGCACAGCAGCCAGTGGAGTACGTGGCCCTTGCTGGCGTGCGATCGTTGGTATGCATGATGCGTAAGCATGCGCATGGGCTGACATTGATTGATCATTGTTCGTGTTCCTGAACCTGGCTCCCTGCGTCCCTGAACAGCCATCCACACTGATGCGCTTGAAGCGTGTCTGACTGCCTGTGCAGGCCCCAGGCATGTGCGCATGGACCAGGAGATCCTCAGCGATGCCATGCTCAGCTGCGTAGCAGGCACGCCCATCTTCAAGTCCTTCTGGAGGGACGGCCCAGCCCTGGACCCCAGCCTGCTGGTGAGCAATACGTCACTGATACCACTGGCCATACCCACGTGTGTGGATGAATCTGGTTTGTGTGTGTGCATCTGTCAGTGTGTAGCTGTTCCTGCTTGCCTGTGAGTGCTCAAGTGAATGCTAGTGTCCAATTTTGGGGACTTTCTGGGCCAAGCACCTGTGCCTCCTGCGTGCTGCATGTGCACAGCCTCAAGAGGAAGCCATGTTCACGACACTCGTGGACTCCCGTTTCGAGATGAAGGTGTGGCGATTCGGTGGTGGTCAGCAGGACACCTCTAGGCACTGTCAGTGACAACCAGGCCCTGCTGAGCATGTTTGCACCTTGCTGGCTGTGTTTGTTGCACTGATATGTCTTGGCGGGTCGACGATTTGCTTGCTGTCTGCATACTGTAGACTGGGGGGAGCATGGGCCGTTTGACCGACACGCTCCTGATGTAGCATACCATACCATAATGTAGATTGCTGGGTGGTCTTTGACCGACCACTGCATGCTCCTGGAGGCCAGGGCGGGCGTGTGTGTTGCCGTGTTGCCTTGTGTGTTGCCACTGCCTTGACTTCACCACATGCGCCACACGCTGCATTGACTCTCCCTCGCCCTCGTGCATCATGGCCTGCACATCCTCACCGTGCCATGCAGCACGCTGTTGTTAGCGGCGACTTGACGGACGCGGTGTTTGTGGATCCCAAGCGCGCCAATGGCGGGGTGGAGGTCAAAGAGGGCCGGGTGGACGTGTACATGCACTCAGCACCGCTCCGCATGCCACACCCAGGTAAGCAGGCGGGCGCGTTTTGCAAATCATCGTGTACCATGCACCGCTTCCTGGTCACCACAGCAGCACTAACATTGTTTATAGCACTCGCATCAGTCATAGCACTCGCATCAAGTTCCCAAAGTGAGGCAACGGCAGGGGTCACTGCATTTCACACAGCCTTCCCCGTTTTGGTGCGATAGGCATCATGCTGTCATGATGGATTTATTGACTTTGCATCCGGTGACGTTGCAGGCCGTTATAGGACGATTTAGTGCTGAAGTGTGCAGTGTGAGCAATGCGAGAGGTGGTTGAGCATAGCGTCGATTTGCACACATGCTGTCACATGCACATCGGTGGTGTGCTCCACTACCCTATGGTGCTTCACGCTGTCTTGACTGCCCTTACATGCATCAGGCACATCTGCGTGCCGCCTCGCCTTGCAGGCAAGACTTGGCCTGAGGCGTTGCGGCCCAAGCCACTATCAGCACCCGGGGAGTACACACGCAAATTCATCCAGGCCCTGCAGGACCTCAGTGAGTGACGGCATAGCTGAAATCGGGCTTGTAGTCTCTGCTGTTACGGCCTGTGGGTGCTGACCGGTTACGGTAGCTCTTGATGACATTATCGCCAGCGCGGCCGTTATTGGTGGGTCCAGGCGGGTCCATGATGGGGTGGCAGGGTGGGCCGCAGGCAACAACGAAATTCAGCGAGAACACCACAGCTCTGATGTCAGGTCCTCGCATTCCTTGACACGTGCATCTTGCTTTGGGTCCGCAAACGGACATCATGCACATTCCTCCCTGAGAGTCTCTGTTTGTAAACTGCCATCGCACACACAGGCAACCTGTTCCGACCCGAACTCGGCGTCCCTGTAGACGCTCGCTGTACTACCCCGCTGTTGTTTCTGTCCAGATGTGGCGCTGCCGCCGGATTACGAGAACCCGGACGATGAGGAGCGTGCACGCGCGATCCCCCAGGAGTGGTTTGCCATGACGCAAGTGTTTAAAGGTGGGGGACCTTGTGGCAGTGCAGAGCGTATGCCATACTGACAATCGCTGCAACCGTTGTTTCCACAGCTAATTGTTTGCTTGGATTAGCATCCGTCTGCTGCTTTCGTTGTCGAGCTTGGGAGGGCAATGGACCAGTGCGTGCTCGGGCCCGGGGGGAGGGGGTCGAAGTGTGTATGCGTGTGAAGAACCGCCACTGCGTGCCCCGCAAGGCCGCCTGTCCTTACTTGCGTTACTGCTATTGCGGGTGTGGTGTTTGAACCAATCGTTGCTGGCTGCAGCGGATAATGAAACGCACGGCCTGTGGCTTCAAGGCAGCTTTTACCACACCGGGCCCGGGGGCGGCTGGCACAGCCACCTCAAGCCCAAACACGCACCTGTGAGTTGCGCCCTCACACGCTGTGCACTATGGCATCGCCGCTTGTGTGCGCAGTGCGGTCTTCCATAATCTGCTGCAGGACCTGCTGCATGTTGTATGACGACGAACAAATGCGCGTGTGTGTGTGCTCTGCACGCAGGCGGTTGGCCACATGCATGCTGGGGCCATTCATAGCACGATTGACCAGAAGGGCATCACAGCCAAGCTCACAGGGCATTTCGATTGGGACCTGGCGGAGAGGTCAGTGCCACCAGCCTCGTGCCACCTCACAAGCCCCCATACAGCATCAAGCCACCTCCGCTCACCATCATTGCACTGGAGCTGCAAGAGGCTTAAGGCTGAGGTTTTAGGACAGCCTGTCTTGCTGTACGTGAGGGTCCCCAGCCCCCACCCCTGACCTTGCTGCACGGAAGGCACATACATGCATGTGCTGGGTTGATGCCGTCACGCAGTAGATGCATGCACCATCGTCTCAAGCATGTACCGTGGATACCAGAACTCAACTGTGATGTTCATCTGCATTTTGCACGCTGTGGATTGTTTATTGCTATCCATGAATGTTTTACTGCGTTACGTTGTTGTTGTTGCCTGTATGTATGCTTGTAGGATGCGGGGTCCCGGGATGGCATATTACGCCACCATCGTGGGTGTTGAGCCGCTGGCACGCGTGGTGGCATATCGGCCGGGCGTCATACACGCCAAGCTTGGTGAGTGTGCTCACTGCTGCGGCTTGCTGCGCTTGCGTACTGCTGCGTTGCTTCTGCCTAGCATCACCCGGTCGCCTGCAAAGGACAAGGCATCTCGGGTTTGGAGCCAAGAGCGCCAGGACTGCAGGCCTCTGCTGCGCTTTGCATGCATGCAACTGTCGCAAAAGGATTTGGGCGACCTCCATCCGTGTTTTGTTCTCAGGACCTGTGCTCTGCCTCATGAGAAAGTGTGCGCCTGGTGCAAGTCTGCACCGCGCAGGCCTTGATGCGTTCCGCAAGGCGCTGGATGCGCTGGCGCAGATCTCCATTGCCTTCTCCGCAGTTGCCGCCTGGCCCTCCATGCCGTGCAATGCAGACTACGTAAGGCGACGATGGTGATGCAGCTGCCCGATTTGTCATATGGGTGACATGACAGCATGCTGTGCATCGTCGGCAGGTGTTGAGCTCTGCGTGACAAAGCTTGACCAAAATGCATGTTGTGCGTGTATTGGGTATCTTGCTATCTTGAGTTCGCAAACTGATGCGCTGGCACTCCGGTGTTCCAAGTTCCAGTTGGGCGCTGCATGCAGGCTGCGTGTGTATCACTGTACACTAGGGGGAGCATGGGCCGTTTGGCCAAAACACTCCTCTGACGTAATCAGGATGTACCACACCACAACACACCACAACACAACATCACTGTCACGCTGCGCCGCTGGTGCAGGCATTAAGCGATGCCACCCTCGCCGCTCTAGCGGCGCCGGACCCCTCGGCACTCTCCCCTGCGGCGGCGGAGTGGCGGGCGGCGGCGCTGGCGGCGCGCGGCGGGGCGCTGCCGCTGCCCTGGGGCCACCTCAAGACCGCGCACCGCGTGTACCCCTGGGGCCCCTCACTGGACAAGATGCAGTGCGAGTGGGGGCCCGTCATGAACGAAGGTGCGTACTTGGTGTGTATACCTAGCTCGGTTTACTGACAGATTGGTGGATCGGTGGATGGGGTGGATCGCTCGGTGGCATGTCAGAGGTGCATTTGCGTGCCTTGCTTCAGCCTTTGCGCTCTGACCACAGGCAAACGGAAAGACCGTGGCGTGTTGGGCTTTGCATGGCACCTGCAGCGTGCGGGGCATCAGGCATCAAGGCCATCTCATCTGTGCACTCCATCAATGCATGACGAGCCGCGTGTGCCTGCCTGCATTGCGCGGTAGGGTTGTCGCTGTACGGACCAGGCAGCGCCCCCACACTACGCAATGCAGAGCCACACCCCGCCCAGAATGAGAGATGTCCCTTGAGGCACATCGCTCCGTCGCTGAGTGCTGTTCAGCCCCTCCTGCTGGCGTCTGCCGCCCCTCCGTCGCACTGCAGGCTGCCTGGCGTCCCCCTGGAGTCCGCTGGTGGGTCGCGGCCTGACTGCGTTTGAGTTTGCGCACCTGCTGGGCGAGGACGCCGCCTGGGCGCTGGGCGCGGACCGAATGACCGCCAGGGACGCCCCCAGCCAGGTCACGCTGCAGTGCACCGCACAGGTGGGTGGGCTGGGGAGAGGGGCCTCGTTTCCTGCTCACTCTCCTGGCACGCTGCACATCTTGCATCCTTCCAACACAATTCAGTGATGGCCTGTGAGGTCACCGCATGTAAAGTCGCCCATGAATCAGCCGTGTTGTGTACCACATTGTGCCTCATGTTGCGCAGGCAGGTGCACCCCCTGCAGGTCCTGACAGCATCACCTTCACGCCCTGCTCCCTCAAGGACATGCACGCGGCCAGCCAGCAGGCGATGGCCGGCCTGCCCCAGCCCTCCCCTCCCTCCCCGCACGTGTACTGGGTGGAGCGGCTGTACGAGGTCAGCGACCTCGCGGGGGTGTCAGCGGACAGCGAGGAGCGCTACCAGAAGTTCAAGGAGCGGTGAGGCTCTGCTGCATCACTTGCATGGCGTGCTGACAGCAGGGGAGAGAGGCAGGAACTGTGTGGGACGGCACTTGTGGGACAGAATGGTGTACATGTGTGTGTGTTGGAGCAGATGTTACCACCGCATGCAGGCATGAGAGGACCAATTTTGGTTTGATGGTGATGCTGTGATGGCCCGTATTGGGGGTGCGCCAACGCTGCCGAATG
Source organism: Chlamydomonas asymmetrica (assembly GCA_001662385.1). Taxonomy (NCBI): domain Eukaryota; kingdom Viridiplantae; phylum Chlorophyta; class Chlorophyceae; order Chlamydomonadales; family Chlamydomonadaceae; genus Chlamydomonas; species Chlamydomonas asymmetrica. Next base: position 112,676 of record BDDA01000307.1, on the reverse strand, counting down.
CGGACATGGCCGTGCAGGTGTCCGGCGCTGCATTGGGAGAAGCTTCCGCAAAACCTAGACTGGAGGCATTGGCGCCGCTGACCATGCATGCGGCAGCCCGCACACAGGCAGGCACCGGGCGCGTCAGGGCGGCTGCGACAACCACCCCACGCAAGTGTGAAGCGGATGCTGCTTGGCAGCATGGGCGCCATGCAGTTGTCAATGATGCCAGAGGCATTGATGAATAGTGATGAATGTCTGGCAAGGTGCGGTGCAGGCGCAAAAGTGATGCGGCAAGCACTGGCGGACGGTGTGCCACTGGTCACCCGCGCTGCTGGTGGAGTGTTCTCCATCTGGCTACGTGCGTATTCACACCAGGGTGATGAACCTGCGACGGCACCAGCTGTTTGGGTGCTCCAGCTGCTCATCACCTCTGTTACTGGGCGGTAGCTGAACAACACAACAGCAGCTGCTGCTGCTGGTGCTGCTGCTGCCGTAACACACCAATAGGCAACGCACATATGCCGCTTGGGGCTGCATGCCGTGGCACCTCCCTCGCCCAGTCCTGGCGGTCACCCAGTCTGGCCGTACTCTTCGTTGAACCTGAAATGCATGCAGCACAGCACCAAGCATGCAATGTGGTACTCGATGCACACAACATGTTATGCACTACAACGGCTCAACTGTCATTGTTTGGTCAGCGTTTGCTTGCTTTGGGGGTGTTTGTTAACCGGCTACAAGCTCAGCCTCAGCCTCGGGTAGATCGAAAGGTACACGCTTGGTCCCATGTTTTTCTTTTGGAGTCTGGTCCTCATGGTTCGGTTGCCAAAGGTCAAAGGCATATGATTGTCAGGCTGCCAAGCGGTGATGGCAGAAGAGACACAGAAGAGACACAAAACATGCAGGCCTGCATGAGGCATCGTGTTGGGCAGGCAAATGCGGGGTTGCATGCTGTGCCTTACTTAGTGTACTTGGCCTCATGCAGGCGCGCGCTGGGCTTGCTGACCACCAGCGCCGCGGTGGCGTCCTCCAGCGTCACCGCACCCAGCTGCATGACAGTCAACACGACGAGCACGACCAGCACGTCCAGCAAGATCAGCACACGCCGCTGACCATCATAACTTCAAGCAGAGTGTCATGGAAGCAGGGTGGTGTCGTGGCACACGCATGCTTGCAGTGGAGGGCATGTCTGTGATGTTTAACGATACTTGCTCCCGTGGAGCCATGGAGTGGATTCCGATTGGGCCATGCAGTAGCGCATATGCGTATAGATAGTGACGGCACCTGACCATGGCAAGGTGTTTGGGCTGGTCTAGCGGCTGCTGCAAACAACTGATGGTCGGATGGTCTTTAACTGTGGATGTGGTAAGAGCAGTCTGCGCGTGTGTTTGTGCCGGGACAGACCGACAGGGCGTAACAAGGTTGGAGCGCGCTGACCCTGCTCACCTCCGCTTTTGCGCCCGGCACAGCGCCTGGGCCCTCCATGACAGCCAGCAGGCGCCTCAGCGGCCGCATCGCAGCCTCCTTGGCCACCACCACCACGTCACTGCCACTGCAACACCACGAGCACGTAACAGCGGGGCGGGTGGACGAACAAACCAGGGGGGAGGAGCAAACACAGCAGGAGGTTGATGCTGGTGGTACTGGTATGCTGGTTGCACAGGAGCGCATCTGAGTGCTGTGGTGCGTGATGGGCCGTGGTCGGGTCTGCACACTGGTGTGCCGCTGCAGCAGCAGCGGCGGCGGGCGGTGTGCTCACCTGTAGCCCTCGGTGCGCTCCGCCAGCATGTCAGCGCTGACGTCAGCGGCCAGCCGCCCCGTCAGCAGGTGGGTAAACATCGACCTGCATCGTGTTTTTGTCACAGGGGGGCGAAAGTGGAAGTCAAGAACCTTCTACCCCTTGTACCCCGCTCCGCCTGCTTTGCCTGGATACCGCATTGCACCGTTCTGCAATCCACATGCTCCCTTGGGCTCTGAAGCATCTGCTGCCTAAGCGGGAACTATGCCAGCATGGGTCCTGATACGGCCCCTGCCCTGGGAACGTACTTGCGGGCCTCAAGGTTGGGCAGCGGCACCAGGATGCGCTTCTCAAGCCGGCGCATGAGGGCCTGTCAGCAGGCAGGAACAGGCGCATGACACAGAGGTGCACGTGTTGGGCGCGTGTGTGCACAATCAAACACGCCGCCGCTTGCACGTACAAAGGCCAGACGAGGCGGCCAAGGAGATCAGCAGCAGCAGCGGCTACCTAAACTGACTCAATCAAGCATCAGGACAGACTGAACCACAGCAGCAGCCCATTCCCGCAGCCGGTGCAAGGGTGAATGCCTCGCCAGCTAAACATCCCGACAGATCGCAATCAGTGCTTCTGTGAGGAGGGGCACGTGCGCTGTTATGATGAGGGTGGGGTCCAGTGTCGATCGCGTGCATGCACATGACGCACCATGTCAAGCTCCCAGGGCAAGTTTGTCGCCGCCAGCACAAACACGAGCTCCGAGCCTTTTGCTAGGCCGTCCATCTGGATCAGCAGCTCGGTCTTCATGCGGCGGGACGCCTCGTGCTCACCCTCCACACCACGTGACCCTACCATGACATTGCAGCCAACATCCCCACGGTGGGCACAGTTAGTCAAGGACACGCGTGCATGCAGCGATGAGAGTGGTGATAGGGGCACCAGCATGTCCCCATGGGAGAGCGTGCTCCGAACACCATCCAGACCAAGCAATTGCGATACCCGGCGGTGGGTCATGCTCCAGCAATGCGCAACAAGCGCAGGCAAATTGCTCAAGCAGTACATTGACATGGATGTCCGAGTTTGCATGGACCTGGGCTGCAAGTGTGAGACGTCCTCTAATCTAGCCAGCGGTATTTACGCACCCATGAGCGCATCGATTTCGTCGAGGAAGACGGTGGAGGGTGCGTGGTAGCGCGCAAGGTCAAACAGCACCTGCGGCAGCATGAGCAGCACCACAGCCAGGTCAGGTCAGCATCACACACACACAGTGTCTCTCAGCTGCGGCAGACACCAGGCAACAGACGCAATGGCCGTCAGCCAGTAAACACCGCAGCTGTCTCACCCTAACGAGCTTCTCGCTGTCCCCCCTCCACTTGGATATGATGGACGAGGCTGAGATGTTGAAGAAGGTGGTGCGGCACTCGGTGGCCACCGCCTTGGCCAGCAGCGTCTTGCCGGTGCCGGGCGGGCCGTACAGCAGCACTCCCTTCCACGGAGCCAGGAGGCCTGAACAGAAAACGGCCCAGCAATGACACATCACTGTACAGTATGCATGTTTGCTTTTGTTTGTGTATCTCTGATCATCCACTGCCTTGCTGTCCGCCTCCATTTGCCGGCAGCATGGGCCTTGTGATCACCCAGCCCCGACGACTGTAACTAACGCCACGTATGTGCTGGGTGGCCGCAGGTCGCAGGGGCAATCGTCAGCAACACATGCGGAGGTCCGAAAGGCATATCACTGGAGGTCAGCCAGCCTCAGCAGCATGAAGGGGCTGAGCAGAGCGGATGCAGGGTCGGTGGCTCGGTGCATATACTTCAGGGGGTGCACGGTCATCTCATTGCTCATGTAGAACGGGGTCCAGAGGGCTTGTGTGGGTGAGGGCGAGTGAGGGCCGACCCAGATCAGATCAGATCAGATGCGTTGCACGTTCACACCTGTGAAGAACTGTGGGTACTTGATGGGCGCCACCACTGCTTCCTTAATCAGCCGCTTAGCCTGCACAATTGGCGTTGTAGTTGGGTGGGTACGCATGCGTGTCAGTGGAATGGAAGGCCAACCAGCCACATCGGTGACGCATCCAATGCATCCATGAAACACACACTGGCCATCAGACTTCAGCCTGATAAATCCTAACACCTGCGTAGGTAAGCGCATGGATTCACCCTGTCTGGCATTTCCGTGACCTGGCAGTGCGCAATACCACCTCCAGTCTACCACCAGCACAACAAGCAGCCCTACCTATTTGTCATGCTCCGCGCTTGTCGTGCAGCCCCCTGGCCCAGCGTCCCTCCGTCCCGTCCACCCACGCACCTGATCAAGCCCGGCAATGTCGTCCCAGCGTACGTTGGGGTTGTTGGTGAAGATGTCGCGTGATATGGCAGACCCTAGGTCCCTCAGCTCACCCTGCACCACACGCCACACGCAAGACAGCGCAAGACAGCGCAAGACAGCACAGCACCTTGACGCCACACCGGCTTGCAACATGTAACCTGATGCAGGTTTTGATGCTGTGCACACGCCACTGTTCGTCGCCTGCTGCAACATGGTGGGAACTGCCAGCATGACTGCTGCATCGTGTACGGTATCTCGCTGCAGGGTAGGCGCTGCAGGACCCAAGCGATTCACACCGCAGCACGCTGACCCAATGAAACTGGTGCAACATATGTGTCAACTGGGTGGTGAGTGCTTCTTGGCAGGAGGAGGAGGAGCAGCGTGCATGGGCAGCATGCCAAGCACCGCTCTGTGACTAGCGGCAATGGAGGTGGCGCAGGGCAGCAGTTGATGCCTCTTACCTGGAGGGTGGCCGGGAGGGGCTTGAGCACGCGCCGCTCAAAGTAAGTGTCCGGGTCGTCATCGTCATCGTCGCCGCTGTCGCCGCCGTCACGCCGCGACGCGATAGGGGCCGCCTGCTCGCGTTCCAGCCACCACCAGCACCACTCACCCTCAGCCCAGGAGCCCAGCATTGTCATTATGAGCAGCATGGTCTATATCGTTTGCAGTGTGCAAATGATCATCCCCGCCTTCCTACCCCACGGCACATAGGCATCGCCGGAGCACGGAAAGGCTTCAGCACCTTGGGTGCCTAGACTTTGCCGCTGGGAGTATAACAGTAATTGATTCCAGGACCATCCCTGCAAACCGATGAGATGCTGTAGGAATACATACCGTACGGTCTACACGATGCATGAATCAGCATGATGCATTGCGTCAATGTATGGGGCAACCCGCACACCTGGCCGGCAACCGCCAGCCCCTGCAGCTGCGCCGCCGCGACCTCCTCGCGGCTCATGCCGCCAACCAGCGGCCGCCCGCCGCCCACCACCACGCCCGCCACGCGCTGCACGCCCAGCTCGGCAGGCGGCTTGACGCTGTTGAGGGCCGCCTGGCGCCGGTCCAGCTGCTCCGCACGGCGTGCTGCATCCGGGCCCTGTGCGCAGCCCAGCACCACATAAACACGCCGGTCATGATGGGGAATGGGGTGCACGCATCAGGATGGGCGGAACAAGGAGGTGGCGAGTGAGCAGCTTTCAAGCTCATATTTGCAGGCCGATGCATTCGGGCAATGCAGAGGCGTCCAAGCTTGCCAGCTCAATATTGCATACAATGTGCTTGCAGCACTGCCTGTGATAAGCCGCTGCAAGCAGCTCTCCTGACCTCCATGCGTGAGAGGGCCTTGCAAGCATCGTACCTGCACTACAGCAGCGGCGGGTGGTGGCGAGGCCTTCTCTGCTGCCGCGTTTGCGGCGCCCGCTTCCCGCCGCTGACGTGCCGCCAGCGCACCGCTCACGGGGGGTCCCTCGAGGCCGCCACCAGCGCCTGATCATGGTGATGTGATGGTGATATGCATGTGCAGGTCGGGGACCGGCAGGATGCAGCAAGGGCCCTACGCCGGAACAAGACTTGGCCGTGCCGAGTATTGCACAAGTTTCTGCAGGTTTTGCATCACGGTTGCATGTGTGCAAAGTCTAGCGCGAAGCTGCACACTCTGAGCTGCTGATCTAGTAGAGCAGACATTTCATCCACGGCCATGATCCATGCAAACGGTAACGCACATCTGAACGCATGACATCGTAACCCATGCAGGTTGCTGATAACCTAGAAGCACTGCAGCATTCTGCCACTCATACAGCGCAGGCAAGAGCACCTTGGTGTGGAGCTGCCAAGTTGAGGCAAGCTGGCTAGGGGATGAGTCATGCATGACAGGAGCATGCCTGCTGGCTCACCTCCTGGTCTAGGAGGAGGAGGCTGGGAGAGGGCGCCCCCAGGCGGGAGCACCACGCCCCCGCCTGCCCCTCCCTTGACCGAGCCCTGCTGTTGGACCACCGGCTTGAGCCGTACCGCACCCCCGCCCGCCGCCACCTCCTCCACTAGGCGCTTTATGAGCTTAGGCCGCCGACCGAAGCGCGCCTCGTACCCCTCCTCAAATTCCTACGTCTCACACACACACAGCGCATGAATGACAGCAAAACGCCACAGCCAGCACTCCTGTCAGGCCGATATGTGATGGGCTGTACTCGCAATGTAAATGCACCCTCCAGTGCGCAGCGCCGTATGCTTTGAGCACGACGTGCAGGAATGCATGCCGCCTTGCAGACACCAGATCGTTCTAGCTGCAGCCGTTTGCATGCACGCAGTATGTCAGCCATACATCGCGCATTGCAATTCGCTGTCGTTGTTGGACCCAGGTCGATGTGGGGTGCATGTACTGCCTATCTGCCATGGACAGGTTTGGGGGGGTGGGCTTGGTGATGTGGCCGTGCGGATGAGTGTGCCTTGACGCTTCAACCAGACGGTGCTGTGTTGCTCGCTGACAGGTCTGTGCGTACTCAACGTGTCCAACATGGACAGCAGCAACGCCAACCAGAGCCCGCACACATGCACGCACATGCGCGCGCGTCGTGCGGCCCCTCGCCATGATTCCCTGCCAATTCCGCGCCGCCGCCCGATTCTCGCCCACCGCGGACTGCGCTTAAACCTTTCCAGCGCACCTGCATGATGCGCAAGAGGTCGATGTTGTCCGCAGCGTCCACCTGCAGCAAGCGCGTATGTCATTGAAGCAGTCAACATATGCCAAAACGCAGGGAGCTCCACATGCAAGCAGCATAGGGCCAACTGCTTTGCTTAGACCTTGCTTCACTGTGCGACAGCTTTTCAGCAAGCATGCCGTTGGGTGCGATGACCAAACCCGCTTGCCTTGGCCAACGACAAGTTGGACTCCGTACATAGGCGCTCGTATGTGTCGCTGTACCTGCAAGTGAACAGACAAAAACTTTGACCTGCTGCACCGTGCAGACTCAGCACGGCCCGCTGCAGTCAACGTGCGCTTCATGCCATACACTCTGCAGGATTCCTCCAAGCTTGACAACATGGTACGTTTTTGTGCATATGGAGACAAACTCAAGCAGCAAAAGTGGGCTGCAGTTGTTGACACAAGCCTCGTGATGGAGCATCCCTTTGACGTGCGCATGTGCAAGTATAAGAGGTGTGTGTGTTTGGCCTTACCCATAGTCCGCGAGATGTCTCATGATGAGAACAAGTGCTGCTCTGCGTCTCTCAGCCAGCCGCTTCTCTTCCGATTCCCGTGCTGAGTTTATTGCTTTGATTGCCATCAAGTCCGCCATTTTCCGGGCACCCAACCAGTGGGCCGCTGCTTGCCCTTCAAAAACTCTCACCCCATAGCCTCACAGCTTCGCTGTTTGTGCCCTGGTGCAAGGCCCAGTTGCTGACTTGCTGTACACTGTGTTTGCTGAACTGCAAACGCTCTTTGGTCAGGCTCTATGAAACACGTGTGTCATGGTCTCGGTGGTGCAACACCATGTTTGCGTTGCCTGTGTGGAGTGTGTGCACGAGAGGTTTAGTATCGCAGATAGCCAAGAGCACAATGGATTGCGTGGTTGTAAGGGTTGCACACGCATTACACGACGAGGCCACCACTGCATTCGGCCCCAGTCCGGCCTGCCCAGACATCAGACGCTCAAGGTTGGCAAGCTGGGTCTCGCAAAGGAAACCCAAAGCATCGATCTTGGATGCATGCGCACGCAGCCGGTGCATGAGCACAGTGCTCCGCACACCAACCCGAACGGGAGCAAGGCAGCAGCGCAGCACGCACGTCGCCACCAGTCACGCAAGCAAGGCGGAAAAAAAACTGCCCCTGGGGCACAAGGCGCTGGGACAGCACGACAGCTGCATGCCAGCGGTCATCCCAACCTTGCCTGGAAACCATTCAAACAGTCCCACACACACTGGCTGCTAACAGACATTTTGCATTGCCGGTCCTGGATCACGTCAGTCCAAAACAACAAGCAAGCAGCAAGGCTCACAACGGCACGGTCATACGGTGCGAGGCGGCAAGAGACGTCGTGAATGCGCCCATGCGAGTCCTGCCTGCTCGCTTTGCAGTCGATGCGCCGGACAGCGTTACTTCTTGGGCAGCTTAGGCGACTGTGGCTTGCCCCCCCGCCCACTCCCGCTGCCGCCAGCGGCCCCTGAGCCCCCCGCCGCAGCGTCCGGATCCGACGCCCCCGCGTCCACCCCGCTGCTGGCCTCCGGCTTCTGCGGTCGCCCAGGCGGCAACGACCGCCTCCGCCGTCCGCCTCCACCTCCCAGGCGGGCCTTCACGGCGGCCGTGCCGCTGCCTCCGGCGGCCGAGTCCCCGGCGTCGGATTCCGACTCGTCGGTGTCCGGCACGGCGTCTGCGTCGGCCTCTTCCTCTGCTGTGAAGGGCTGCTGGGCGGCGTTGGTTGCACGCAGCACGCCCAGCACGCAGGAATACTCCAGGAGGTCACTGCCCTCCGGCAGCGGCGCGATTTGGGCTGCAAGGGCATAAGTATACGCAGGGGCCGGGGACGGGGGGAGGAAAGGAGGGAGGGAGGTAAGTCGACCGGGGCACAGCCATCACCAATCTCTGTAGATTTGCATTTGCTGTGTATTTGCACTCGCCAGAACGACAAACAAGAGTGAATGTGTGCGCGTGTATGTGTGTGTGTGCTACCAGCATTGTGTGCATGCGGTGCATACGTGGGTCAGGAAGAGGCGGCCACTGACCCACCGTGGCCGTGGCCATGCAGTGTAATTCCCGTGGGGCCATGCAGTGTGTTCAAGTAATTACTTCCCGTTGGGCCATGCGTTATGCTTTCCGTGGGGCCGTGCACTGTGCTTACATGCGTGATGGTGGGAACTGCACCTGAGGGCCGGTGGGCCATGCAGTGTGTATATGCGCATGCACGTGTGCCAGGCAGGCAGGCAGGCAGGCAGGCAGGCAGGCAGGCAGGCAGGCAGGTGCACACCCCCTCACCTCCTCCCAGGATGCCGCTGGTGGGTACTGGCAGGTATCCGCTGATGATGGAGGAGTCCAGCGCGGAGCCAGCGGAGGAGCCAAGCAGGCCCAGGAAGTCACGCTTGGTGGTGCCGCTGCCGCGCTCCACGTCGCTGCATAAGCAGCAGCAGGGCAGCGCGGGGCAGCAGTAAGGCAGCAGCAGGACAGCGGCAGGGCAGGTTCCAACATGCCATCAAGTGAATACCGTATGGACAAACAACTGGAGGGCGGGCAAGAGCCTGAGAAGGGAAGTACATATCGCCAGCAGGCACCCCACTGCACTGATAGGTCCTAACTCCTAACGCAAGGTCAAGAACGGTCAGCTTGCACCCTGACGCGTTTGCAACAAGTCTGCCCGGGCAGCGTCCCGGCTGCCTGCTGCGCCTCAATGCGCGGTCCGCCAGTGGCCATGCAGGCAATGGAGGATGTGCAGCCGCTCATGCATCCCCCCCCCCTTAAGGGACTTGTAGGCCTTGGGCTGCCAGAGCCCGTACAAGACCACACCGTGGAAGCACCTGCAGCAGACTTCCTGGCACAGTCCCCACAGACCGCCTTTAACAGGCAGGCAGGGTTGTCCACCGCACACCCTCCTACCTGAACACCAGGGCGCCGAAGGCCGGGGGCTGCGGCGTGCCCTTCAGCATGTCCGCTAGGTCGTCCTTCTTGTACTGCAGCAGCTGCTGACGGAGGTCGTCGCTCATGCCCTGGGCATCACGCACCTGCGCACGCAGTACGAGTGAGGCTGAGGCTGAGGCTGAGGCTGACACACATACACACATGGGGCACAGGCGTTGCCATTGCTTGCGACTGGCCCAGTCATGGTTTTGTCTTACGGCCTTCGCCGGGTGACGCCTTGAGCACTTTACATAACTAGCCTAGCAGCTGCCATGAAGTTTTAGATGCATGGCAAGGGAGTGAGCTGCGTTGTGCATGGTCAGAGCTCTTTGCTGCACGGTGGGCTAGCTGCCTACTGCAGGAACCCTGCTGGCACAACACACTGTACAGTCAGTGCCACGCCATCCCCAACCAGCTGTGCCAACCTCCCTCCGTGCCCACCATGACTAACGGATGCTCGCCTCTGGTTGCACATGGCCACGTGAGGTCGTGCGGCCACGCCTCGGCTGTGAAAATTACTACATCTGCAGCATCAATCGCGCCCACCCATGCTGACCACGCCTAGGTGGTTGGTTCCTAGCTCCTGCCATCAGCCAGCAGCTCACCATGACCTTCATACGGTACCCGCGCCGCAGCTCGCCCGCCACGATGAGCGACCCGAACCCTTCATCAATGTGCTTGAGCTGCAGCAGGCAGCAGGCAGCGGACCAGGAGCAAGGAGCACACAAACACACGCACACCGACATTATCAGCGTCGAGAAGGCCTGGCCTGGGCAAATGATTACTCAGTATTGTACGCTTGGCAGTGCACGGTTGTAACCTCGGCCTGCGGAAACGGTCGGCATGGACAAACATCTCGATGTGTGCATGGGTGGTCAATAAGATTGGCAGTCAGGACGCATTGATCAGGTTCACGGCCTGTGGCCTCTCAGCCGCCATCCCATCCCCTAATGGCCTGTGGCGCCACCGGATGTCCAACCGAAATAGGTCAGTTGATCAGCAGGCAAACGAGGAAGATGTGGTGTCATGGTCGGTCGCATTGCCCTAACGTATATGTGGATTGGCCCTTACCGCCATGATCTCCCAGTCGGCGGGCCCTAGCTCATCCAGCGGCTTAGTCACGTCACGCGCGACCGCCAGCACGGCATTGTCGAGGAGGTCCTCCCTGCAGGAGAGCGGGACAGGGAGGGGGGTAAGCCAGGCCAGCAGCAGCAGCACACGCGAATCACCATCGCTGCGGCGCTGCCTGTTGCACCAAGCGCCTGTCCTTCCTGAGAAGCTACGGGACGGGGCGTCAGGCACGTTACCTTGGTGCCGCGCAGTGATGGATCAGGGCCTGCATCCCGCAAACATCGGACTGCGTGCATTCCGTACTGTGCTGCATGGCCATGCACCCCAAGCACAAAACCTGGTACTGTGCTGTGCTGATGCACACACTACCCCCTGGTTCTATTTTCCAGAGGCTGGTTCTTTGCTGCATGACTTGCTTGTGCGTGCGCTATCAGTCCTCATCTGAATCAAGGCAGTGGTGGCCCCGGTCGAAAGGTGTACACACACCACACACCAGCATCCAACAGTGCAACCAGCAGTGCAACACCGCGCATGCAGCCCGGCAACACGCCGCCCCCGCACCATGCAGTTGTCTGTGTGCCCAGCGCCTCGATGACGTCTAGGATGGCCGCCAGCGCGGGCTGGCCGGTGATCTCCAGCTCCATGCCCTCCTCGTCAGAGTCATCAGAGTCGTCGTCATCGTCGTCATCATCGTCCATCAGGTTGCTGCTGCGGATGACCACTCGGATGGGAGGAGGGCCTGCGTGACCAGGTACAAACGCAATAATGCAATGACTCAATGGCTCAATGACCTGCTCAATGCCTGAATGACTGAATGGCTTCACGGCAGGCGTGAGCACGTGTGGTGAAGACTTGTGCTTGCTGAAACGGCCACCACGGTCAGCTAAATACACATTGTAGTAACGCATAGCCGGAATCCTGCCAACACAAGTCAAAAGCCACTTGCAAGCGCGCTTGTAAGCATGATCCAGCTTTCCGCTGGGTGCTCACCTAGACCCGACTTTTCCCTGCCTGAGCCCCCAGGGGTCTCCACCTCGCTAATGAAGCGTATGCTGTTGGTGTCGCCGCTTGCTGTCACGACGTCCTCCATACGCCACACGGTGCTGGAGGGAGCACGGTAGCCCTGACACACAACACAGCAACGGGGCCGGGCGTGGAAAAACGATTGTGCGTGATCCACACACAGTGTGCATGGTTACTTACGGTCCTGGATCACGTGCTCAGGGGCCAACACAACACTTGTCGCAGCAGCCACTGGCGATGCAGGAGGCGGCCTACAAGCTGTCAGGTTCAAGACGATTCCGATCAACCGAGCCGGGATGCAGCATGTTTGTGGACTCGTGGTGCAACATTGTGACCAGACAGGGCCACCATTACAATCACATACATCATTCCTGTTTGAGCGGATTGCTGGAGCTGGCACGAACATGCAGGCAGCGCGCACACACAAACAAAAAACAGGCAGTTTGTCCATCATCAGTGGGGGTTGCAGCGAGCAGCAGCATCCCTCGCCTGCCAGCCTCATCTGCTGTGACCACACTAGCAGCTGAGCCTGATCCCCCCGTGTAACCAACCAACAAAGCAAGAATTGAAGTGCGTGTCACCATGCAATGGAAATGGCCTGCTGTGTCGACTGCCCACCCAACCCTACCTGTGAGATGATCGTGTCCATGCGCACGTCGCCGTGCAGCGACATGATGACAGCGCCGTACAGGTGCATAGCACGCGTGTCCTCAGGGTCATCAGCGTCCTCGTCAGTGTCACTCTGAGGAGTCAGCAGGTCAGCAGGCAACCACGCACCGTGGCATGGCGGGCAACTTGACGCAGAGCAACCGGGCAAAGGGAAGCAGCGCTGCAAGCCCGCCTCCTGGCTGATGTGGCTCAGGGCAGTCGATTGCGGTCATTTTGTGAGTGCACAGATGAACGCCTGGACGCTGCATGTCCACTGAGAAGCGTGTGATGGCCGCCATGTGCCACGTGCCTGAGCATCATTCCCAACACGCTGCTTGAGCATCGCTGCTATCCGGGTGCCGCATCCCAGACCGCACAGATATCATGATATGCGTGCAACATGCGCAGCAATGATCTTGGCCTGCATGGTTGGCCTGGTCTGGTGATGTGCGACGGTTGCGCAATGCAATTATGGCGTTCGGCGGCGTCCCTCACTTATCTTGTCCTTGAGTGCATGAGCGTATGAGTATTAGTGCATATTCCAGCGTGCGGGTGTGCTTGTGTCGTCCACAGCACAGCACAGCCACCCACCTGCTCGTCGCCTCTCCCGCTGCTGCTGGCGCGTGCCGAGCCGTCATCGTCCGTGTCATCCTCGCCAACAGCACGCACGCTGTCAGTGAGACGCTTGAACCACGCCCCGATCGCTGCGCCGAGGCCTTTGGACGCACCACTGCTGCTGCTGCTGCTGCTACTGCTGCTGGCGCTGCTGCTTGCCTGCTCTGCCTGCAATGGAGGAAAGGTGGCACGTTGCGCACACGAGGTTTGACAAGCATCCAAGTGTGATGCGAAGTCAATCAATGTATCAATCACCCGAGCAACATGATCATGGCTGCATGCAATCAACCAGGCCAGCGACCTCAGACCACGTGTGACAGTTCGTGGCACGCTCGCTCACACTCACAGCTGGGGTGCTGGATGAAGATAAACCTGCAGACGACGACGCGGCCTGCTGCTTCTGCTGCAGCGCCACCTGCTGAGACAGCCGCAGGCCGTTGCGCACGTCACGGTTCGCACTCCACGCCCACATCGCGCGCTTCATGCTGCGCATGCCCACGCTCATCAGGCCCCCTGCGCGTACCGCGGTGTGGATGCCACACGTGGATCAATAACTGCCACACAGGCACACACTGGCTCGGCGGGGAGGGCCTCATAGAGAGTGTTGAACTGTTCATGCCTCACAGTCACCCTCCAACATGCCGGGGGCGGGATCCAGCCACATGCACTCACCCAGCTTGGCGGCACGGGGGTACACGTAGTCGAGGC
>BDDA01000307.1:87732-98042 GCA_001662385.1 Chlamydomonas asymmetrica | reverse complement strand
CCCCCCCCCCCTCCTGGCCAGGCCCCCCCCCCCTACACACACACAGCATCCGCACAAGACGCCGTCAAATGCCAGGCAGGTGAGCGACTGGGACCTGCCGGTCATGGCCTACAAAGTACACGCGTGCCTGCATGTGTCAGAAAGAGGTTGCGCTGGGGTCTGCGTGTGTGCTCATGCTTGAAATTGGAGTTAACTTACGTCCAATACAATAATACGGTACAGCAGGATGGCCTCAGCTGCATCTCTGCATCACGTAATCCCAGGCTGGCGCACCTGCGTGAAGCGTGAGTCTGCAAAGACGAGGAAGGACGCGTGGCGGCCCCCTGCGGCGTAGTCCTGCGGCACGCCCACGAACTCAGCCCAGCGCTCCGGCGGGGCGTCCGTGTCCGGCACGCTGCTGCGCAGCGTGTGGCGAAGGTGGACATTCACCTGCAGGCGGGTGCGGGGAGAGAGCGAGAGGGAGGTTTGCGGAGGCGCTGTAGAAGCGGGCAGGCGCCAGAGGTGGGGAGGGTACTGGGCTTGAGACGGATGTGCAACGCCTGGCTGGAACCACACCCAGCCTGAATACACCCCCACAATTCTTGCAGGCGTGCAGTTTGAAGCTGCCGTGCGCATGTTGCACTCACGCACCAGCTCATGTATCCAGGGTGCACGCTGTGATGATGTGCCATGCTGCGGGGCACGCTGAGCGGGGCAATGTGCATGCAACGGAGGCTTGAGTCACCTGACAGTCATACCTCAAACGCGCAGGCGGCACGAGTGCCCACAGTCTCTGGCCTACCCACCGCCCCCACGCACACTCCTTCGCCACGCCCCCTCCCAAACACGTGCACGCCACTCCATGCTGGCCAGTGACCTACTACGCTTCAAGTCCAAGGTAGGAGCGGTGCTTGACGTGGCGCCTGTACTCACCCCGGGCAGCTGCGCCAGCGTCAGGCTGAAGCCATGCGCGCCATCCACCTCGACAGTGCCCTTATCCCCGCCGCCAATCACTCCGTATGCCTGCAAGGGGCAGGTAGGGGGCAAAGTCGCGCCGGTGTTGTGAACGTGTGTACCCTTGCTGCTTGGGCTCACTTGTGCTAGGCCCACCGTGAGCGTCGCGTGCAGCCCACATCGGCAACAGGCTAGTACCACAAGCAACACTGTGCAGTATCACCCACAGCACCACCATGATTAGGTCCATCAAACCAGAACACACCACAAGCCTGGTGCAAGGGGCGGAGATGGCGTTGCGTGTGGCTGCCATACGTGGAATGCGGGACTGCAAGGCCCAGTTGAGACAACCACAACTTACCGAACAGCCAAATATGTGCTGCAAGCTGGGGACGCGCTCACGCAGGAGCGGCACCAACGTATCAAACTCCGGCCCGAACGACGCTGATACAAACACTATCGCAAGCGTCGGTTCCGCGTCAGGACCACTGTTCTTTAAAATCTTCTTGACACACTCATTCACAGCATCTGCAAGAACTGACTTTGTGGACAAGCATGAGGCCCAACGAATCTCCGACGTTGGCGTTTTCACCATGCTGCTGATCATGCGCTGTGAGGCTGCCGACGCGACACCGGATGTCCCACGTATGGGTATAGACCTCAAGCCTGGTACCAGCACGCTACATGAGCTATGCTCTGGCCGAATGGTGGCACGCCTGCCAGGGAATGAAGGCGCCTGGTACGAAGCGCTCGGCAGAGCAGCAGTGACTTGCTGTGCGGCACGCGCGTGCCAGGCGAGGCCACGAGCTGGACTCTGTGCTGTCCCAAGCATCCTGCTGGTGTCGCTAGGTAGCAAATAGCACTGGCCTCCCACTTGCGACTGCCCGCATTCCCTGACTGCGCGCTGTGGGTGTGTCACTGCCTTCCAGGGCGGTGCATTCAGCATCAGAGAATGCTGAGGGCAAATGGTTGATGAGTATAGGAGAACTCAAACGGTCTTTGTGGCAGTGCAAGCGCCCCTTGCACTGCAGGGGTATCAGCGCTCACGAGTTCATAAAAGATAAGCTGTAAGAAAGAAAAGGCAAAGTGTTGACGTATGCTATCGTCACGCTTGTCAGTTTTTAACAAATCGTGCCCTGTGAGCATACTCCACATACTCCTCCAAGCGTTGCGCACGATCTCGAGACGACAATGATGGTGTGGCATTGAGCAGGCCCAGTGGGATTAGCAATTGCAAGACGGCTTAAAATGACTCTAACCTGTGCAAGTGAAGGTCCTGTACACGACAGTTGATTGCTGAAACACCAGTGACCGGATACAATCAACGTACGCGCTTGCACTGGCAGGTAGTCAGACCACAGCCGAGAGAAACTGTGCAGTGTTAAGCCCAGTGGCGGTGGTTATACAGTGGCCGCTGTAGTGGTTAAACTCCCGAGTCCTTGTCCCGTGCCTTGAAGGTGGGGGTATACTGCCCTCCCACCTAACCCCCCACCTCTTCCCCCCACTACGCCAGCGCTGCACCGTCGCCACATACGCACCCATTCCTGCTGGGGGCGGTGGTGCACTATCTGCCACTGAATCCATCGAATATGGACCACCTGCCTATGACGTGTGTGCCTTGTATTCCGCATGCGTTTCCAACAGCACTGTGCGTCGTTCACACAGATGGATGGGTCTTTACCATACCGTGCAGCATGCATTGCGTGCCTGCTGGATGCTGTCTGAGGGGAGGATGCAGCCCCACGCACAGCGGCAATGCACGCAGTGTGGCAGCATGTGCCTCAGTGCCTGGCAGTGCGTCACATCGCCTTGCAGCAACACTGGGCGCCCAGCGCGCTGCACCTGGGTGCGCAAGACGTGCCGACAGCCAGCGGCTGAGCGGCACCAGGGCAACTGAGCTGCAGTCTGTCGGACTGTCTCCAAGCCTCATGGGTGGGCGTGATCAGCGCTCTGTGCGAACATCTGGAAACATAAGCTGCCAGTCGTTGCCGGTAGCCACAACACCATTAACACGTTGCAGCTATTGTTAGCCACGGGTGCATGCCCTGCCTGGCGTGCTTGGGAGTTCACCTGATACCTGGTAATCGTTGGATAGAGGTGACAATGCTGATGGTGAATCCGAGAAACCCCCCAAAAACCGATGCTCCCATACCTGGTACATGATGCATCCTGAATGCCTTCATGGGTGTGGCGTCAGGTGGGTCACCTGAACACCCTCGACCACTGCACACCACTCCAGACGTGGATGCAAAGGCGCGCCTGCTGCCTGCCTGGCCAGTGTGCAAAGCCTGACCAGCCTGGTGTGCATGTTTGCACGTGCGTGGGCCGCTGCCAATATGCCAGTCCTTCCAAGCTTGCAAGCCAGTCAGCTATTTAAGCACAGAGCCCTCTTCAGGAAAGACGCGTTTGGCGTAAACAGAACTGCACCCAGCAGCCCGCTACCTCGCCCGCAGGTCACCTTAGCATGCAGAGGGAGCTTCCTCCATCACTGCAACTGTCAACCAGCAACCATGGCAGCGTGCGTACATGCCAGTGTGATTTTCAAGCAGCAAGCAAAAATGCATTGCGTCGTCAATGAGTGGCAAAAATTATCACAGAGCGAGGGCTGCCAATCGGTTTACGGCCCATCACGCGCAACACCGATGTCAAGCCTGCAAGGTAAAGCTGGGGCGGCCATTGAACCGTGCTACAGCTGATGTGATTGGCGGTACGCTACTTCAGCATCCTTTCAAAGTGCAACTGTACCGCGGCTGCAACCGCAGCAGCAGCAGCAGCAGCAGCAGGCAGCATTCAGGGCAGCATCCGTTTACGCCAGCCACCTGGGCAATTGTCCTCGCAGACCTGTGCATGCAGTCCAAGCTTGCACAGGTCTGCTTGCACCTCATCGGGTGAGGTGCTTCACAGGCTTGTACCTCACCCGATCGGACACACCCATTTGACAGTGAGGGTATGTGTGTCTTCTATCCACCATTGCAAGGTATGGCGCAGGAGCATAAGCTCAGGCCTCACATTGCTGCGTCATGCACTCATACATCTCGACTTAGGGGATGCTACACTTCTCCAACGCAGACAAAGAGAGCACGTAAGCCCATGCAAGCGACGCCAGGTCATCCACCGTGCTCAATACCGCTAAAAATAATGAGAACAGCAGCAAACGCTCACGCGCAACTTGAGAACCGGTGAATGGCCAGGTCCTCAGCAGCTTGCACGGCACAACGCATGCAATTACCGTAGTACGAATGCGGGCAATGCAGTCACTTTTCAACCTTGTGCTTGTTGATGCAAACCGCCGATGATGAGAGCACCGAGCGCTGCACCACACTCGATACCTCTCTGTGACACACCACATTGTTCAGTGTATTGGTTCAGGAGTCAGGACCATTTCCCATATCCACATACATGCAATCCACCTCAGCTTCCGCTCTTTATTGCACCGACAGGCTGCAGTGCGCGTGGCTCGGCGCGAGTAACATCGCCGAGCAGAACCGCCGGATGCACTACGCAGGCCCGCATGCAGGCCAGTGACCTCTCACCATACACACTCGTTAGTCGCCATCGTCAGGTGCAGTTTGAATCCTCAGTTCCTCACGCGTCTGCGCACTGCATGGCCCCACGGGCCAACCAACTCTCAACACACGCCCCTGTACATACAGATCAGTCGTCGGCTGGGTTCTGCTGCTGCGGCCGTTGCTGCGCCTGCTTCTGCTGCTGCAGCTGCTTAGCCTTGAGGTCCTTCACGAAGTTCCCGATGGACTTCATGCCGGGGTGGATGGCCAGCGCCGTCTCAAACGCGCGCAGCGCCTCGTCGTAGCGCTGCAGCTTCATGTAGCACAGCCCCATGCCGGACGCCGCGCCAAAGTGGTAGGCCTGAGGGGTCACAGTGCGCCGGAATGAGCCATGCAGCCCAGGCGGCGGTGTGTCAGAGGGGCGCATGCATTTGCCGTGCATTTGCCTGTGAATGGCCAGCTGGCAGGTGAGCCGTGCACGAGGACGATCACAATGCACTGTGCCGCGCCATGCAAGAACATGTGCACAAGTTTCACACAGCGTTGACGCGGCCGAGCTCATCAAGTCCTGCTGCCTGCCTGTCCCAGCAAAATCACAAACGCAGCGTGTCCTTTCGCAGTGAATGCCCAGCTCTCTTCCTGCCTACCTGCAGCTCCAGCACCTTCCTGCAGTCCTTTATGCTGGCCTCGTAGTCGTCCATGAGGTACAGCACCGTGGCACGCTTGTTGTAGCCCTCCGCAAACGTGGGCTGCTGCTCTATCATCCGCGTAAACACCTCGACCGCGCGGTCAAACGATATGGGGTTGGCCATCATGCGCAGACCCTCGAGCATTAGCTGGTTCACCTACAACACGCACACGCGTGGCACAGGCGTGTACACGACGCAGTGTAAGTGTTACCTGTCAAACCTGAACGGCTGCACAGAGCTTGCAGGATTGATCCACAATGCACAAGTTGGGCATTTTACGCGCCAGGAGGTGGTGCAGGTGAGAAGCGGACACGCTGCCTATCACGCCCGCTGCCACAAACCTGTGGGTCCTTGCTCCGCATGAATATCGCCCAGAGCGCCTCCTGCGCTGCGTCCGAAAACCGCTCGTCACCTAGCAGTGCGGCGAGCTCCGGGACCACAGCGTCGTCGCCTGCCTCGGCTGGCGGATAGAATTAAAGCGGCGCATCAAAAGTGTGGGGTAAGAGCCAAATGAAGTGACACACACAAAAGGATGCACGAGGGGCTTTCTTTAACACACAGGCGCTTGCGCTAAGGTGGCGTACGATGTGCCATTGGTACGGCAGCAATCGACACTCAAACTCACCCAAACTCGTAATCGCCTTCAGCTGCTCTTGCACTGTCCCTGTGCGAAGCTTTTCTACTTGAGCAGCCATGTATTGAAGTAACGGAGGCAGGGACTCCAGCAAAACCTGTGCACGCAAGCGCGGGTATGTGGCGAAGTCCAGAACCAGTGGCGACAACAAGACTAGGAAACGCGGGTGTAGCAACATCCAATGCTTGAATCAGACCCACTTCGGTTTCCTTTTTCAGCTTTGCAGCAAGTGCATAGTCCTCCTCGCCCACTGCCACGCTCATTTGACGTTTCACGAGGTGCAACCGCTGCCATAGCTCCTGATGCGCGGGTCCTGAAAGTGTTTCTTGAGGTGGTGCAACAGATGTTGATGTTGCTACGGATGTGCCTGACACTGGACCTGGTTCTGCTGCTGCTGCAGCGGCCTGTGGCCCTCTTTGCTTGTGAGGTTGATGGCACAGTTGGACAAGTGCCCGCTGTGGCACTAACCCTGTTGACCCATAAGCCCGCCTAATCCTTTGCGGAGCTTGCGGTGACGTGGAACCGGCTAGCATGACACCTGGTCAAAGCTTCCGCGTCTTCAGGGTTGTTGTGTGTTCCGTTGTTGAGGTGGGGCAAGTGCGCAAGTGAATAGTGGTCTCTGCAAGGCTCACCTGAGGTGAAAGGTATCAAATTCCTGTGTGATGTATGTGCCTGTCCTCAAGGTCCGCAGGCAAACAGTCTGCTCAGAGAGGGCATGTGCGTGCGCTTGATCCGTCCATACATGATACATTGCATTCATCCGGCTTGCACTAACCCGTTGGGGTAGTTGCACCGCCGACCGACGGGTACACAGCAAGGTCAGACTGGCAACGGTGTAAGAATTGTGTCACAGGACTTGTATCGCCACAGCTACTACCTCCTGTGAACACACTGGAGCCCCTTCCGCATTCCTCACTCGACACACAACTTTCACAACTACTTGACCTGGACTACACCCCAGCGTCGCACAAACAGCGTTCACGCTTCCTACGTAGTGCTGGATCACGCTTCGTGGCATCCAGCACTTCTTGCGGTGTTTCCAGCGGTGCGCGAAACAGCACGGCACCGCGTGGCCCGTGCAGGGACCTGTAGCGCAGAACTGAGCTTAAATAGTTGAGCGATTGACGGCTGCTTTATCCAACACACAGCACAAGCCAACGTAGAGCATGGCTGCCGCTGCGCAGCGAGCGCGGAACCAGCGCCTGCCTCCTGAAGTCAACCGGTGCGTTGGTGTGTAGTTCACTCGCCTGGGCTTCAGGAACCTGGTGCCCTCCTTGGCCTGTCACCTTTGCTGAACTGTGTGTGTGTTCTGGGCGCTGCAGGATCCTATTTGTACGCAACCTTCCCTTTAACATAACATCAGAAGAGCTATATGACATTTTCGGCAAATACGGGCCTATTCGTCAAGTACGAGTGTAAGTGGTTTCCGGATACAGGCTGCCTGCTTTTCTCAGCACTTTCCAAACTTTGAGGTATGGCGCCCCTGTGCACGTAAAACACGCGTGCCAGGTCACCTCCTGTCTAGGTAGCCTAGGGTGTGCTGCATGTGCTGTGTTGTATACAGAGGAACAAACAAAGATACACGAGGAACCGCGTACGTGGTATATGAGGACATCTACGATGCAAAGACCGCGTGTGACCACTTGTCAGGCTTCAACGTGGCAAACAGATACCTTATCGTGCTCTACTACAACCCCAAGAAGCATGCCACCAAGGTGCGTACCGTGCCTGGCCATGATCCAGCCGACTGAGCTATAACAGGACTCAATATCCGTGGCTTTTGGGGAGGCCTGACGGCTGCGTGGTCTAAGATTTGTTACCGCGCGCAACGACTCTCCACTCAGCAGGCTGCTGTGTTGTTCTATGCGCTCGTGCTCTGCAGGTGTCCACGAAGGACCAAGAGGCCCAGATGCGCGACCTACAGCAAAAGCACGGAGTGGATGGAGAGCAGCACGGCAAGGGGAAAACAGGGTAGCCGTCAGACTTGCAGCTGGCTGAGGTTCTGTTAAGGCCTGCCACCGCCAGGTTGCTGGTGTTCGCATACCTGGGGGCCTTTCCTCCCCTTCATGCACCCACAGCCCTGGTGGGGTGCGGAATCTTTGTGGCACGTGCCCTAGATGTACAGATGTCTAATAGCGGCGTTTGAGCATACATCCATGCAACCAATGGATGCACATTGCACAAATAACGGGGCCCGCCTGGCAGCTGGCCGCATGCATGCCCATGTCCTTGCATGGCGCGTCGGTTCAAGTCTTGCACAATATTACACGAACCGTTCGCGCACGCATGCAGCTTGGTTGTAGGCGTTTCACCATGACATCCCTGTTGTATCGTGCTCTGTCTGAGCCGTCAACCCTGTTGGAGTTCATGTTTGCCGGCTTTTGCGGGCGGCGCTTCCTGGCATACTCGATCGACATTTACTGGTCATGCGCATCATCGCTCGTTTGGCATAGACTTGACCACACCCAATGAATACAGTCACCTGTTAACAAGCGCGTTGCTTTGTGGATCCGCCTGTGCTGCAATACCAAGGAACTGAACAGCAACTGAACACAGTTGTCACACGAACCGGCCGTCGCCTGTTGATCTTCCGTCACGCTTGTACCAACAAAGGTCGCGTAACACTCAATAGGAACATTGTGTTTAGAAACCTTCAGTCATGGGTCTCTTTTCTCGAATCACGGGCGGTGGCGGGAACAAGCAGCAAGAAGAGCCCGCGCAGCCTGCCCCATCGGTTTCGACGTCAGGCAGCACCTCAGCACCTGCGCTGCCCTCCTCCGCGCCTACTGATCTTATCCGCGACATCAGTCCAACATCGTCAGTCCTTCAGGCCGCCACTATGTCGATGCCCAGCACGTCGCAGTCAGCGCGCCTCTACAACCCCTACGATGGGTTGTCAGCTGCAGTGGGTGCTAAGCCCCATGCTTTCAAGCTGCCAAGCGGGCCGGAGTTTGTCTTTGAGGAGGAGGCTGGAGTAAGGCGAAGAGGCTGGACAGAAAACTTGCAGTTCTACACGGGCCTTGGGTACCTTTCTGGTGAGGTTTCTGATGGCGTGGGCCCGCCACGGCGTCAGGCAGGCATCACCGCTCATTTATCAGCCCTGCCCCAGGCTTACATCAAGAGGTGCCTGCCAACCTTCGCTTAAGCTAACTGCTAACTTGGGGTCAAGACTGGCAGTCAGCAGGCCCTTGATCGGGGCCTGCAGGCACGCACGCACGCGTTCCCTTTCTACCACACGCATCACCGGCCGTATGCCGTATGCTGTCCTGCCTATTTGTATTCAGGTGGAAGTGTTGGCGTTGCTGCGGGTCTATACCAGTTTCTGACCACCAAGTCGGAAATCACCACCGATTCCTTGAAGCTGAAAACAAACCGACTGCTAAATACAGCAGGTAAGCCACGCCTTTGTGGCCCAGGTGTGCCCTAGGATCGTCTTGCTGCACCGCGTTGCTCGCTTGTATCGTTCATCTTTTCAGCGCCTCCTTTCGTGCTTGAACAGACTAGCTGATGCTAAGTGCCTTGACTAGCGTATGCAACCTCGCAACCCTCGCTTGCCTGAAGGCTCGTACGCACGCCCTTTCAGCAACGGCTGCGGCATCTTGGGGTTGTTCTTCTCTGTATCGGAGAGCTACCTTCTGAACAGCCTCGAGCCACACGGTGTGCCGGAGTCGGCGTGTACCACTTTAGCAGGTGCGACCCGCGTGGCAAACTGTTTACCTGTTGTCAGGCTGCCAAAACGCTCTTGCTGAACCTCAATAGTGCCACTCCATAGACTGTCCTTCACGTCATGGATTGCTGGCTCGCCTGTCCTCGCAGGGTTTGCCGCGGGTGCACTCATCCGCTCCCCGCGCGGTCCGCGCCAGGCGCTGGTTGCCGGTGCGGTGGGTGCCGTCGGAGGTCTGGGCATAAGCGCGCTTCGCAAGGTGTTCCCATCGCTCTAGCACCATGCGCATACCCGCCCTGACATCCCGCCCGCTCGATGCGTGCATGCTCTCGCTGGGCAAATGGCAGCGCCTTGCACGGTGCAGACAAATTCGCCAGGTTCGTGTGAGCCTCTTAGCATGGGAGCGTTTGACATTGACGGTGCTATCATTTGCCTGGGCTGCAGCAATTACTAGCATGCACGTCCCGCTGTGTGGGACAAATAGACTTGTCGTATGCGTGTCGTGCTAATGCCACAGCGTGGGGGGCCAGGAGGGTGTGTCCTCGTGCCCACTTGCCAAATGCAAGCACTGCTTAGCACTCATCATACTGGTGTGTGTTTCCAGGCTGAGTGCATGCATTGCGCAGACACGCTTGCAAAGGTCAGGATCAGCGACCCCGCTTGGCGTGTTGACTGAGTTTGTTCAATTGTTGTTTTCGCCTACGCGAAGAGCATTCTGCAATGAATGACCGCAATGGAACCCACGCCTGCCGCTGAGCTGCTTGCTGGGTTGATTGTGTATTTCGTTCCATTGGTTGACGAGTTAGGACAGAGCTAGGACCCGCCAACACGAACGTTTGCGTTCGTTGCAACATCACATACACCCATGCTGCACCGCTCGACGC
>BDDA01000307.1:0-73118 GCA_001662385.1 Chlamydomonas asymmetrica | reverse complement strand
TGGGCCCCCCCCCCCCCCCCGCAGGTTGAGGCGCTGTTGGAGGGCCCCAAGCTGCAAGCGCAGCTGGACCAGGAGCGCAAGCTCATCCAGTCCCTCACCTCCCTGTAGCCTACATCAGCATGCCGAGGCGTGTGTGAGCTGATAGGCCTTCGCCTTGCACTCATCGCCTCGTCCCGTGCCTGGAGCCACCGCGCTCAACCTCCTTGGAAAGCTGGCGTGCGCTTTTCGTGCACACAGGGGCATGAATCAAGACCGTTGCGTGGAATGGACATCAAGCGGTGCCACTGCTGCTTTGTGCTCCCTGTGGTGTGCTGTGGGGAGTGCCGGCTATGCCGAGTTGAGATTGCCAGTTCGAAAGGTGCTGTGACTGATGTAGTGATGTGGCTGAGCTTCAGGCGACGTCAGTGACCAGCTTGCACATGCACATGAGAACTGTGGCTAGACTGTGTGTGTAGACGCTCCGCCATCCCTCACACCGCGACATCTTGGCATCCTCTTCCCCGACCTGGCCTGCATGCGCATGCACACCACGCAACCGCGGGTCTCCTGCACACGTACATTGTCAACACAATTACCCTAACTCAAACATGTGAGGTGTGTGCAACAGCCTCATCAGCTGTCCGATTGGGCCTTACATCAAGGCAACGTGTGGAGAGGCAATGTGTGGGCGCGAAAAGCAGCTACAAGCGGGAGGGATCAGACCTGGCGATCATGGCGCACTATTGCACAGCGAAGTGGAAGGACAGTGTGTTTGCTTGATGCTGCAAGGCCTGATGGCAGGTTGCATGGGCCACCGACGCGCATAAACCACGCATGCACGCCAGTGTCTGTAGAAAACGTGTGAGTGGTGAGAATGTGAGCTGGTGATATGCGTTCAGTTCACGCAGCAAGCTGCTGAGCGTGCCTACCACATGAGCACACCCAGGCGCATCCAGCATTACGTAGCCAGGATCATGAACGGACAACACATCGAGTAAGAGCTACTGCACCGAATTCAATGAACACCATGCCGATGCAGACGCCGATGCAGCAGTGATAAAATAGCTAGCTGGTTGCAAGCGCTCGAGCCTCTTCAGGCATGCACGCCTGCTAGGTGGCCTGTAGGTTCCGGCAACGAGCAGCAGCGGCAGCGCCAAGGACTACACCGCCCGCTGCTGCCTGATTGTGGAGTGTGGACTCAGCAGCGTCGTTCACCTCGCACATAAGCACAAGCACGGAGCACCTATATAGATATCTAAGAGCAGCGAGTCCTGCAGTAGTGCCGATTGCCGAAATATCTAACGCTCTGCAGTGTGGGGTCCATTGGGTATCTATTGTTGAGGGTGCATCAACGGCATCAAGCACGTGACACTTGCACCCGAGGGCTTTTCACCACAGCTGGCACGGCAGCCCAAGTGCCCAACATCAAAGGAACACCGCCGCGCAAACGGGGGGGAGGCAAGCAGCATCTGGATGGCAAACAGGGTTGCGTAGCAGGATGGGCGCTGCGGCGACTGAATAGCGGGCGCGACGAATGGCTGCCCCGAAAGCCGCCAACACGCTTCAGCGCAACACAACGACCGAGCCGGCCGCTGCTAGCGTGGTGGCTGCTGCTGGCATGTGGTAGGCGGGTAGATGAAAGGAGCCTTCCAAGCAAAGAAACAAAAGCGACCTGGATTGGTCATGAAAGGGGTTAGTAGCGCTAGCAAGTGGGCATAGCGGGAGCGCGCCGGGGTTCAGAAGTTCAGTGTAGTTACCTAGAGTACACATCTCCAGTCAGTCCCGTGCGGGGCGCGCGTGTTGCTTGCGCCCACCAGGTGCCAATCTTCTGTTGCACGTGCGGCCCCTGAGCGACACGCTCCCGGGCGAGAGCATGCAAGCGCGCTGCAGGTTTGGCCGGGTGGGTGGCGCAAGCAACACGCTGATGAATGCATCACGCGTAATGGCGCGACGCCCCACGTCTAATCCTACGCAGCGAGTGTGATTGGGCAGCTGCAGGCACCGTCCGCATGAGAATGGCCAGCACCAGTGGTGCGACGGCGGGCCCAAGGCGACGGCACGGCGCGAATGCGCTGCCAGTGACGGCGCCCTCGACTGGTCACCACCACCACCACCGAGCTGTTATTTCAACAGCCCCCATGCAGGCGCGCTGGCGCTTGGTGACGCTGAAGAAGACGGAGGGAGGAGCTGAGAACGTGGCGAGGTTGGGCGCGGGCATGTTCAATCCGTGTGCGTCTAGCGCAAGCCATCCGCTCATGTTGACTTTGCCAGCACGAACAGGAAGCCTGCGAAGAGGCCCATGCCGATGCTCAGCAGGTTGAGCGCCGTGGCTTGCTCCTGGAAGTACCAGATGCCCACCGCGGCCACAATCACCTGCAGGTGGGTCGGACACAGGGAGAGAGGGACCGGCGGGGCGGCAGCAACGGAGGCACAACAGTTTAGGTGTGGATCAAGCCTGGATGCCCTAATGCTAATGCTGATGCGCTTGAATACACTACGCTGCATTCGCCACAGCAAGCTGAATCCAGCTAAAGCAAGGCTGCAGGACGCGAGGTGGGTGATGCTGGGACGTGACGGCACCCCACTCGACATGCGCAAAGGCCACTTTGCTTCTAGTGCTATCGTACCCGATGCTCACCTTGTTCATTCCGCCCGCTAGTGAGTACATGGTGGCCGAGGTGCGGCCCATGCACCAGATGCTGGCAAACGACACGCAGAAGCCCAGCAGCGCGCCAATCAGCACCACGATCTGCATCGATCGCACAGACGCACATGGCAGGGAGGGGCGTCAGCTGCAACAAACACTGCCAGCATTGGATCCTTGCCTAGTGCCGGGTTTATGCCAGCCGCTAGCACTCAGGGCAAAAGCTCCGTGTAAATGTCACCGCATGATTGATGCAAAGCTGAAGTCGCTGACCCATGCCATGCGGCTGGAGCATTTGTCAGACACATCGCTGACATGATCCCAATGTGATGAAACGTGATGTAAAGTCAATCAATCATGCTCCCCCAATCCAGCATCTCCACTGACGGCATGCTGGACCCCAACACGCCAGCCATGCACCATCACCATCACCGAAACTCTCCAGCACTCAACACAGGCAGCGCTCACCTGGAACTCCACGCTCCCCCAGCTGGGATAGCCTTTCAAGCGTGGCAGCTCGTTGAAGGTCAGGCTCAGCATGAAGAGCGGGATGACGCTCAGCACGTTGTTGTAGTACACCTGGTGCGGTGGAGGCGCGTGCAAGTCAGCAGGGTCAGCTACACCAGGTCACTCAGGGGTGGTTTCCACTGAAGTTCCGAGAGGCAGGCAGGCAGGCAGGTACATGCAACCTCCGGAGGAAATCAGGCTGGATGGTCAAGGATTATTGGACTTGTGCAGGCGGCAGCACGCTTGCAATGCTTCGCTGCTGCGCTGATCGTTTCCAGCATGCCTGCATCCTCCCCCCCAGCGCCCAACACCTGTGAGGATGTCGTTGCGCTGCTGAGCGCTGCCTTCAGTCGCCTCTGCGCTGCTGCCACCATAGGGTGGTGCCAGTTGCATGCAGCATGGCAGAAGCATCACTGCTCTCCATAGCTCGGTGTCCAACGCATACACCGCCGCATACAACCATCCCTGCCCGCTGTACTCCCAGTTGCTGCTGCAATAACATAAGTATGCGGCGCAGCTGGGTCCTGGCTGCCCCCAGCCCAGTCGCTGCTGCTGCCGCCATGATCACTTCACGGCTGCTGCTGCTGCTGGCCTGAAGCGCGCCCAGCTCGCCTGCACCATTAGGCGTCCACTGCCGTACCCTGCCGGCCAGCAGGCTTCACCAGCATACGCGCCTCTGTGCAGCTCCTCCGACCACTGCGCCTGCACGGACCCTCACATGCGCTGCCAGCGCTGCCTCTGTGGCACCGCCACACCTCAGAAGCTGGTCATGCAATCAAATAATCAATGTTCATCGGCATGATGCACAACTCCATTTAGGCAGTCTGGCTGAGTGCCTGCCAGCCCTGCGGACCCGTGCACGCACCATGTTGATCTCCGACAGCGGCCCGTTTCGCCTTGGCGGCGCCTTGGCTGTCCCATCCGCCTGCACCCCTGGTAGGTGGTCGTGGCTCTTGTCGTGCTGCATGGCCTGCTGCTGGTGCCTGCGCACATATTGCAAGCCGAGGGCTGTTGGCATGAGCAACAAGCCGAGCATGCGCATGTTTGCATGTATGGGATGCATGCTGTGACGCGTGACACCCATATGTTGCGCTGTCCACAATGTGAATGGCCTGTCCTGAGCCCAGCGCTCAATGGAGAGGTGCCGCAATCGATTTTTTTTGCATCGGGTGGCCGTGTACGCCATGAACGGATGCGCGTGGTCAGTGAGATGCAATCTGCAGCGCACATGCCCAAGCGCAGTACAGCATCAGCCACAAACCCAGCGGATCTCTGACGCATGCAAGCATGTGTCAGCCGATGCGTACACACGGAGTTGAACACAGGGCATCATGCAGGTGCTCAATCTGCTCAGGTCTGCGGTCTGCCATCCGCTTACCGCCTGATCACCGAGCTGAGGTACAAGCTGTAGGCCGCCGTGAAGACGCAGTTGATGGCCTGCCAGATGTAGCCCTCCCAGGAGAATGCGAGGTCCGACCACCCGCCGATGGCCGCACTCCCGGCCATTAGCGCTAGGCAGCCCCACACCTAGCATATTGCACACACGCACAAGGACACAGTCACTGGGTTGGTCGCGTATGGTAGTACGCAGGTGGTCATGAGCGCAAAGTCACTTGGCGCTGTTTTGCGTAGTGAGGCTATCCAGTGCATCCACCCGGGAGTCGTGATAGAAAGGCTAGGTGGTGCGCCTGACACTGCATCATGCAGGCACACGAGGCTCGCTTGCGTACGCGTGCGGGGCAACGCGGCCCCTGACGCCCCGCTGCGTGCCGCTTGACGGCGCGAGCGGGGCTCGTGGCGCGCAGGGCCGCCCTGATGAGGCCAGCCCTTTCACACTGCTGCTGGCAGCCTCACCTGCAGGCTGTATGTCTTGCCGAAGAAATAGTAGTCACCGACAATAGTGAGCAGGTTGGCGCCGTTTTTCAGCACCGTGAACATGCCCGCGGACACGCTGCGTAGCGCATAAAACCCTGACGCATTCATAGCCACGAATATTAGGTTGAGCGGCACCCATTGGCGCACGGCGTTCCACCGCAACGGTTCGAGGGTGACCAAGCCCACCCAATCCAGCACCTGCCATACGCGAAGGCACACGTGTTGAGTTTCCAGACAGGCTTACGTTGGTGGGCAGTGGCAGTGCCGCCAGCAGTGGGTCAGTGCTGGCTGCAGTGCCTGATGTCAGTCATATGTTGCCCAGTTGTTCGTGCCTTACTGGCATATGGTACTGGCGTGCCGCGGCAGGCATACTGCATTATGCATATCCTGGT
Organism: Chlamydomonas asymmetrica; assembly: GCA_001662385.1. Taxonomy (NCBI): domain Eukaryota; kingdom Viridiplantae; phylum Chlorophyta; class Chlorophyceae; order Chlamydomonadales; family Chlamydomonadaceae; genus Chlamydomonas; species Chlamydomonas asymmetrica. Next base: position 67,721 of record BDDA01000307.1, on the reverse strand, counting down.
TCAAAGCACAGCAAGTTGCACTTAACCCGACAGCAGGAAGGCCAACAGCACACAAGTATGCCAGGACCCAACGCTGCCAGGAGGCCTTGTTGCCGCGGCCGTAACTGATGGTGCGTCAGCGCCATACAGGTCATGCGCAAGCGGAGTGCCCGCAAGGAAGGCGAGAGAACAAGACAAGTGTTGCGCTGCAACCTTCTGCGTGCTTGCTTCACAAAGCGAAAGACCACACCAAAGGCTCTTTGCATTACGGTACGTTTTCCACCACCACCTGACGGCGCACCTTCAAGAGAAGGACGGCAAAGGCAAACTGCAGGTGGAGCACACAATTTGAAGCAAACAGCCATGTTGAGGCGACTCAAAACCGGAAAGCATAATGCAAAGTCTCATCACCCAGTCATTTGGTCTTTGGGCATGTACAGCAGACCTCAATGGACCGTTAACGCATGAAGGACAACGCCAGGCCAGGCCAGCATGGCAGGAGCGGATACAGCTGCATAACAGTGTCACACATGCTGTTTTATGACGGCACGCCTTGCCCATTGTTGTGAACATACCTGAAAAGTCAAGAGGAGGTTTGGGGCTGGGAACTGTGTGATGGCAAACAAGGCAAAGCCATGCACAACAAACATTTCAGAAAGGTTGAGAGAACAACAGGGCACTCTCATGTTAATCATCAGGCCCTGGAATGGGTGCTCGTTGCACACGCCTGCTGGATGCACAGCCCGACCTGGTTTGCCAGACCCTGAAGCACTACGGGCAGAGAAAGTAAAAACACCGCGTACCAAGTGCCAGAACATGCTGGCATTTCACCAGCCTGAGCACTTTGACAGTCCTGTCAGGCTGACCACCCTGGCAACCCAACCTCCAAAATGTCAAAGCTCACCTCGAACGATGATAGAGCATGCTTATTGAACAGAATGGTGCTGGCTGATACCAAGCAGTATATGAGCTCAGCTGCAAGGGCGCTAGAGATGCTGGAGTCGCTTGTAGACCCCGCTGATGTGCTTCTTGAACGCGGTGTCCCCACTTGTGAGCGCGGTGTGAGAGAGGTACGGTCGCCTGTCAGCTGCACAAATGACGCTCCACTCCTGCGTTCAAGCTCGGTTCTATCACCAGGTGCCTGTTGTTCAAACCATGGCAACGCATCGCACGAGTCAGCGTTGTGAGCCATCAGGACTGCGGCGAACAGCTGCAAAGGTCGCGAAAACATAACCTTTACAGTCAGTGTTATGTTTCTGATAAGACAGTAAAGGGTGCGCCACTTGAGTGGCAGTGAGTGCCACTCAAAAATGGCGCAAACTCGCAGTGGTGGATTTCAGATGAGCACGGCGGCGTGATGTCCGCGAGTCCCCATTGACGCACAGCCTACAACTCAGACTCACTGTTTTTATGTGAAGCAGTGGCTCCCGCTCCTCAAAGCCTGTGCCGTTTACAAACCCGTTCGGCCCTCCCAGTGTGACGTGCTGCTTCCGGTTGACGGTGCCCCCTATGCCTTCCTCCATCATCGAAATTGCTGTCGTTGCAGCCATGTTGACCACTGTTGGCCTGGTCCGTATCTTTCCGGCCGCCGAGTCACCGAAGGCGATAGTCATATTAGCGTGAAACGCCGCAGGGACGTGCACGCCGACCCTGACCACCAAACTATTGCGCACTCCACGTCTTCTACTTCAGACGTTGGGCTAGAGACAAGGGGTGTATCGTTTGATTCTATCAGGCACCAGGTGCGTGGTGACATAGATTGAATGTTGCTGGGCATTGCCGGTTTTGCAGTGGAAACGCAGGCATGACCGACTGCAAGTCATTGGCAGCTTCTCCTCCTGGGATACACAACAATGCCTGCTCAGTGCAAAAAGCTGTGCACAGGCTGTACTACACACCCCTGTTTGCGCCACTCTGCCTCGTTCCAAAGTTGTATGCAGGAGGTTGAAATAACGACATAAAGCGCTTTACAGCCTGGAAAGGCTCGCGCCCACACAACTACTCAACCAGGGCGCAGCAACTTCACTGACGCACTTTGAAGCCATGTAATAGCAGTCTGTTTCACCACAATCCGTATTGAATCGCCGTTTCAAAGGTGTCGGCACGTCAGAATTGGCAGGCAGCTCTACATCATGTGAGGCTGTGCTGAACTGTGCAACTCAAACCTTGAAGTGCTTGTTTGTGTGGCTAGTGGCGGGGTAGGTGTCCACGTGAGCAAGCGTTTGGCAACAGTTCACGGCAAAGCTGGCTCAGTCAAGGAGAAGAGAGCCAGATTGAAGTACCACTTTACCCCCCACACATAAGCACAGACGTTCGAGCTGTATTGCTGGCAATCGGACGCTTGTAGCAGGCAAACGTCCACGGGACCTCATGGACAGCTTTGTCGGTGTGGCGCAGCCGCACCTAACCAGCAAACAACCAGGCGGACTTGTTTTAGTGAAGGACTCACTTGCCTTGTCTGGGACGTTCCTGGTTCAGCACTGCCTTAAGGTCTTGTTGCAAAACGGGTGCCAGGTGAGCTGCCGACCGAGTGATGCACCACAAACGCATCGTTATTCGCTGCGTGTTCTTCAGCCTAGCGTAAGTCCTAGCCACTTACCTTGGCAGCCTGCTGCTGTGCTGTGCAGGTTATTCTGGTGGCCGTGGAGCAACCCATCGAGACATATGTGTACGTACTCAAGAAAATGGTGCGCTCCCAGGATATACTTAAAGCGGGGGTTAGGGTCGGTTCAGCGTGTTGTGGTGCGGCCACAGCCTCACTCGCCAGCGAGTGTCCTGCACGCCTGCAGCCATGCAGTAGTCGCAGTGCATGCAGTGTGGAGAGTGCATGCATGTGCGGTGCAGGGCGACGGCCGCATTGCGCTGGTGCGCAACGCCCGCCAAACCTGCCCAATGTCCTAACTGCATCGCCATGGCAGCCAACATAAGGCTGGCACTCAAGGTGGCATGCTGCCAGCACTGTGCCGGGACCCTGCGGGCCCCTCAGGAAGTAGTTCGCATTTGGCACCTGTTGCATGCATTCACAATCTCGCACGTGCCGAAACAGGTTTCGGTGTCCGATTTCGCTGCATTATATGCACAAGGCGCGCACTTGCGTCACATCCCTGCATGGTGCACTGCTGGGCACCGCACCAACACTGTCGCCATGCTGGTACGCTGCGTAGGGCTTGCCGGTGGCGTCGTTGATGGCCAGCGGCCAGCTCGTCTGCCTGGCAGGCAGAGCCCTGACATCTCACCCCCAGGACCAGCAGCAGGCAGCGCTGCACGCAGCCCAACCCACCACGCCACAGCCGCCCGCGCCACCTGCCGCAGCCCCAGCGCAGGACGCACCGCCCACCACATCAGGCGATGCGGTTCCCGGCGCCGCAACGCGTGCCGACAGCGGGACTGGCGGTGACGCGCATCCGCCTCTGCGGCGCCTGCTGGCTGACATCCAGCGTGCGCAGGCGCAGCAGCAGCTGCGCCTCCCTGCGTCTCAGCGCTGCCTGGTGCTGGACTCCTTGTCGGTGAGCGTAGGTGGCCTCATGAAACACGAAGAGTCATCGTACGACCGGGTTGCAGTTTGGCGCCTGTAGGCCCTCACGGTGCCATATGCTTCAAAGCTGGCGGGCCTCTGATTCCGAGGCTGCTATGGAAGCACCTCCTGTCATTACAGCAGGGAGGATGGGCCCGGTCGCTTGCCTGAGCTGGAGCGAGCTCGCTTGCCGTGCATATGTGCATATCGCTGTGTGTTAAAACTAGAAGCACATAGCCATGCCGGCATTTGAGGTTGTGAGTCCTTGATCATATGGACACGTCACTTGACGCACCCTGCCTCGAGCGCCTGTTTGCTCTGGTACATGGGGCCTTGAACCGTTCAAGGCCCCTTCAGTCCGTGTGCAGCCTGCACTGTTCCTGCATAGCAGTCTTACCATGGCCGCCTGCCCCTGGCAGGCACACCAGCTGCAGGCTGCCGCACATTCTGGCTGTGGGTGAGACCATTACCGGCCTGCATGCGTGCGTAACCCTGATGCCTGATGCCCAGGCACTGAGCTGGGCGAATGGCGATGGGCCCCACAGCTGGCAGGCGTTCCTGCACCACTGCCTACACAGCAGCGCCGTCAACGACAGCGGGGCCAGCCACCACACTACTGCCCCCGGGTCTAGCACCAGCACCAGCGCCAGTACTACTACCGGCGCCATCGGCCGGCCCTGCGTGGTGGCGCGCGTGGCGTGCGACGTGGATGGCGACGGGCGCTGGATCGCCCAGCTGGAGCACCAAGCACAGGTGCGTGCGCGCCGGTGCACAAATGCATGCAGCGCCTTGCCTATCTGCATGCACAAGGGCACAAGGCAGTGAGGCGCATTAGGGGGCATGGCGTGCGGGTTGATGGGCCGCATGACAGTGAGCAGTGCCTCTCGTCCGATGGCATGATGGCAGCCACCGACGACAGCCACTGACAGAGTCATTCCCTGTGTTGGTGCTGCTGGCACTACCATGCGCTTGCGCTGTGGCATAGCAGCGGGACTATTTCACTCTCTGGTGTTGCCATGCGACCTGCGGGTGACCGAGCTTGAAATTCAGAAGGGACCTGTGCACGCACGCTTGGGGCGCAGTGCCGCACATGCAACGCTGCGCCTGTGGGAGGAAGTGAGGAGCCCTTGCTGCCCCATACGCACACACATGTGAATGTGTGTTGGGACTTCTGAACATGACGATGCCATCTCAACGCCCGCTGCGCTTGCCCATGGCGCTCGCCGCAACTTGCGGTGTTGGACGCATGCAGAGTTTCGCAAAGCATGCTCTGCCTGCATGCGTTGCGTTACGTGCTGGTTTCGGAGCTCCCAGGATCTGTTTCACACGCTGGGTGCACAACTGCGTGTCCGTATTGCCTTGCAGCTTGTGCTTCAAGTGGAGCCTTTGCTGGGACCCATCGCCGACCTTGACGGCCAGGTGGGTGTGGCGCAACACGCTGATACTCACCACACGTACACACCACGTACAGGGTGGGCTGGTGGGTCGGGTGCTCAGGCGTGTGAAGGCAGCACGCAGTAAACAATGCTCTTGCAGGGTATCCTCGCACCCCGCGTGTTGACTGCTGAGGTAGGCAAGGACTGAGACACAACATGACGGTAGCCGTGGAAATGTTGCAGTCCGGGGGTCTGCCCACCTATCCACATGCTCGTGTCCCGCTCCAACATGCACGCGCCTGTGTGTTACAACAACGAGGATGCGTTTGTATGTGCTGGGGAGGCGGGCGTGAACACGTTCAGAGTGCTGGGGGGACACCAATGCCACCAGGTAGCCTGTTGACACTCACTCAATACTAAGTCAACATTGGTAAGTATGTATGTATGTGTGTGTATATGCGTGTGCGGGCACGCTGCTACCGGCCCTTGGCGTGCGCCTGCAGGTGCACATCACGGTGCGACGCCCCGTGATGACGTCGTTGAGCGCGGGTGAGCCCATGGAAGCAGGACCCGTCGGCGCAGGCTTGGGCCTCAACCAGCAACGCCAGTGGCTGGAGCCCTTCTCATCGCTGTACTTCAAAACCGGCGAGCTGGCAGTGAAATGGGTGCCGCAGGTGTCGCTCCGGGACGTGCTGTAGAGCGGCTCACCCCAGTGGGAAGTAGCACCGCGCAGGGGCAATGCTATCGGCGCGGCGGTAACACCGCCTGTGACGACTGGATATGGGACGGCGGTAGCGTTGCATTCCTGCTCAACTGTGTTGATCGACCCAAGCCCACTGTGCGTCAAACCATTGCGCAGTACAGCAAGCGTGTTCTTATGTGCCCATCCGGGTCGGCGTGCTGGCACTTCTGGCACAGACGTCGCCATTCATTGCTGCCGCTTGCACTTAATCAAGTGCGGCCCTGGTCAGTGGCTTTGTATGGCTTGATACACTCTGTCACTTTGCCATGCTCTATACGACCACACTGCTTCTCGGCTCCTCTGCATGTGACTGCTGCTTGTTGAACGACGACGACACATATACGCTTGGTGTGAATGTCGAAAGACATTTTTGCTCCTACTTGCCTGCCCTTTGGTTCTCCAAATGCACGCCCTTGACCGATCTAGCTACCCGTCAAGTGTGTATTCATGCCTTTGCGTATCAAGCAAGCTTCAGCTGCATGTGTGCGCTGCGGTTGTGGGGCGCTGATGGCTAGGGCGGGGCCTGCAAGTTCTGCAGCTGCCGTCCACGCCGAGTTGCGCTCGCATGGTCCGCACACGCGCCCGCGGCTCTGCCGGCGGTTTGCAGCATGTGTGCCCTGCGCTCTGGTGTTGCTTTGAGGGGTGCTGAGACCCCACCTGGTCGCTGCGTGTGTGAGTGTGTGCTGGCACTCACCCAGTGCTGGCCAATACTTGCGCCTCCGTGGGTTGTATGTTTCCATTGCAATTCTCCGTGCGTTCTATTGCAATATAGAAGTATAGAACCCACCAATCTTGGCAATTTGGCATGCCAGCACCGTATTGGCCGCAGCGCTGTGTTTGCCCAGTTGTTTGGCAAGCACGCTGCTGTTGCTGTACCGTACTTCGCTCCAGTACGCACCTGGCATGGTCACACACGTCTTGTCACGTTGCTGGGGTGCAGCCCTCATGAACACTCCAGGGCATGCATGTGTCTTTGCGTTATGTAGGCACAGCCCGCTTCCTGTCAATGATGTCCAATACAATTGACATGCCGACTGGCGTTGGTGCAATCCATTCAGATTCGCCCATTTGAAGCTCAGTATGTAGAGTGCACACGCTGAGCCTGGCCTTATCTGCATATACTTGCAAATCGCCACCCAGTGTACAGTTTTGCTTGTCCAATCCACCAGGGCACCTTCAACCTGACCTTCAAGTGCTCAGTCACTGCCAGACACACTCAAAATGGAGACGTGGAAGAAGGGCTTGTTCGACATATGCGCTGAGCCATCGGGCTGTGTTGGCTGTGGTAAGTCACATGAAGCACTCTGCGGCGACCGCGACGTGCTGGTGCGCAGCTGTGGCTTGGCTAACGGCTAACCGCTCGATTTGACGCGTTGCATTGCGTTGCTTTTGCTCCTCCCGTGCCAGTCACGACCGCTCTCTGTCCATGCGTCACGGTAAGTAATAAGCGAGCTGCTGAGACGTGGTCACACGCTTGAGAAGTCGTTGTCGGGCACCATTGCCCCTTCTAGTGGCCCGATTCTCGATTGTGCCGAGTTACCTGGCAGTCTCCGCCGACTAGCTCTCCATTCCCCACCTGCCCGCTTGCTGGGATTTGCAGTATGGCGTTATCCTGCAGCACCTGAAAGACGCGCCGGTAAGCTTGAGCCCTGTTGAAGACGTACTTCTTATAATGTTGGGTTGGGGTTTGGGGTCCATCCTGAGAATATGCCAACAACCCCCTGCTCCCACCCCAAGGGGATTAGCTGAGGATCACAACATACATGACACACTGCTAACACATGTATGCCTCGTGTGTGCTTGCTGGAATCGTTCAGGACGACGTGTGGTGCGCTGGCCGGGTATGCTTCTCGATAGCTAAGACATGTGAAACCCTGGCTTGCGTAATCATGTGCGCTAGGATGTCTGCTTTCACACCGCCACATCATTCACTCTGGCTTGCACTTCTCAACATTCGCCCTAAATTTGCGCTTCAGGGCGCTCCGTTTCCTTCCTAGCGGTTTAGTGACTTGACCTGTACGTACGCGCCAGTACTGCGCAGTGCCTTCCTGGAGCCGCCCTGTACTGCATGTACATCGCCTTCCCCTGCGTTCCAAACCTACCCACCCGCGACCACATCCGCAACAAGTACAAAATCAAGGTGAGAGCCTGCGAAATTTGCGCGTCGGGGTATGACTGCATGGCTGGAGAGGCTTTTGTAATACGTAACATGCGCAAGGGTCCCGCCGTAGAACTGAAGGCGCCCGGGAGAATCCACTGTAGCAGGCACAAATCAATCCGCAAATGCATGGTTGAACCTGCTGAGGCATATCGCAGGCCATGCGCATGCGATGTGGTATGCCTCTGTCACACTGTACACTGCACACACACGTGTGCATGGCCACAGATCTGCGAAGGCCGTGTCTACGCGTTGCCTTGCATCCTCTATGCTGGATCCTGTCAAGACACCCCGCATGCAACCAGTCGTGCATCTGAATGCGCGTGCCGTAGTTGTATCCTTTCTTTGTGTACACGTGCGCTTACCCACTGCCAGGGCTGACGATGGAGTATTGGCGCAATGTCGTGCAGGCCGATTGTACGGATTACCTCTTGGGTTGGTTATGCAGCTGGTGCCTGCTGTGCCAGGTGTGTCAAGGCTTGGAATGCTTGCTTGGCGTGTGGTTGTAAGCAAGGGGGGGGGAGCATGATATGTGCAGATGGGCACGTGCTGACGATCAGCCGCAGCGCAGTGTTGCGCTACACAGACTCATAACCATCACGATACATCCCCCAAGGGCAATGGAAGGGCTGCCCATGCAGGATTCACCTCCTGCAGCCGTGAGCAAGCATGCTCTCATGACCTGTCGCAGTCGGCAAGAACATAATCGTATCCCCTGCAGTCCTGCACGCCGCTCGTCCTTCCATGAGCGTAGCAACGCCTGCATGCGTGCCTCACACAGAGCCCTGGGCTGTCATGCGCCGCTTGCAAATTGAGTGTTACTATGATCATGTGCGCTGTAATCGGGTCTGCATGTGCCGGCTGCTTGCTGCGCCCTACCTGCAGGAATACAACGAGGTGCTTCTGCAGACCGGCGCCAAGGGTGAGGCCAGGTGGCGCCAGTATGCGTTGGACAGCTTGCGCACAACACTGGGGCTGATTCTTGGGGCTGGTTGTGGTTTGCAACCTCCCGTGGAGCTACTGCATGCTTGCCAATCACACGCTGGCAGCACCTGCTGATCCTTGTGGGGCAAATGCAGACATGTGTAGGCCTGTGTTCAGGTGACTGATAGCGTGCCCGATCGCAGTGTGGTTCTGGCTTCAAGGATTGGTCGACAGGCACGTCAGCCGCAGCCATGCATGCTGACGTCATGCTCACATTCATAATGTGGCATTCTGCGGCGAAGTCATACATGGTCATGGTGGGGGCGTCCACCTTCCTGGGTGTGCTCAGCAAGCGTGCTCTGAGATGAGTGATCTAGAGCAGCATCGGCTCAAGATAGAGGTGTAGGTCGACAGGTTGCAAGGGCAGGCATACGCATGCAGTCTGGTTGTGCTCAGGCCTGCCTGCATGCAGCACCAAAAATATGCATGCCACTCTCATGCGTGTGCATCCGCTCAGAGAGCACGTGCATCCGCTCCGAGAGCACGTGCATCTCACACCATGAACTCTTATGCGCTCTTATGATGCTGCTTGTGTGCGTGCGCATATGTGGCTGTCTCGCCCTGCTGCAGCCGGCTTCCTCTTGAACGTCATGCACGCCATGACTGACTCAGGCAAGGTGGTGCAGGGGGACACCGCCAAGGCCATTGGTGACACCGGTGACTCCAAGCCGGCAGATATCGAGCCCACTGAGGAGCCCGTCACCGTCACAACTGCACCTGAGCCTGCAGACGCACCCGCCAAGTGAACGCCGCTGGCGGACCGACACAGGCACGCGCTGCCGCTCCGCTCCTGGTGCCAGCCGAGATGGTGCTTTGGTTGTACCTTGGTCCTCTCATGCCAATCTTTCGGTTATACCCAGGCCCAGCCTGGCGCGCCCTACCCGCCAAACAAGCCGTGCCGTTGCGTGGCGCCGAGCTGTCATGCACCATGGCGTGACGATCGCTGAAGGCTCGCGGCACGGATGCAAGCATGCACCCATGTCGGGCTTTATGTGTGATCGCTAACCATTGCTGCCTTTGAAGCTGTCGGCCAGCCTCGTTTTGCATACGTGTGCGCATGTGGCGTGACGTGTGACTAGCACACGCGCATGGACAACCTGCCACCTGCACACCATACAATGAAGGTCTGCAGTTGCTTTTCGCTACACAGCGCTCGCCATGCCTACACCTCCAGTGATCATGGACATCACTGTTTCTAGCTGCTGCTTTTGCGTGGTAGTTCTGGCTCTCCGTCACTTGTTGCCTGCTTTTTTATCGTCACGATTCATCAGAATAGATGCTTGCATTGTGCCATCATGCTTTGCGCTCGTCATGTGCGGCTGGACGCGCTTTCGCGAGCGTCTTCTGTCATGCTCTAGAGGGGAGCGTTGGTCTCCGTTAGCAAGCTCCAAACACGCACATGACTCAAAAACACGTGTACGTGTGCACTGCATGCATATCAGCGCATGTCCTGGCTGATTTGAGCTGCCTGTGTATGATTGCCTTTGTGCATGAAGCTTGAGCTGCATGTGTGCACAGCGGTTGTGGGGTGCTGATGGCAAAAACCTTGCCTGGGCGAGCATGCTGTTGCAGTACGCCACCGCTCCGAAACGTCGCTCCGACGGTTTGTCACACACGCCGTGGTCACGTTGCTGGGGTGCAGCCCTCATGAACACCTTGGGAATGTGTGTATGTCTTTGCATGCTTTTATGCGCACCCAGGACACAGCCCGCTTCCGGTCAGCGTCCAAAATGGCGTTGGCCAATCCATGCAGATTGGCAAATCAAGGAGTCTGTAAAGTGCAAGACGCTTGAACAAGATTCCCATAAACCTGGCTTGACCTGCATATATTTGCCACTTGCCACCCACTGCTGCCTCTACTGCACCCTTTTGCTTGTACAAACCCAACAGCAAGCTCCTTTCTTCCACACACTCAAAAACACACTCAAAATGGAGACATGGAAGACCGGCATGTTTGACTTGTGCGCTGAGCCCTCGGGCTTGGTTGGCTGCGGTGAGTCGCGTGTACCACTCTGCGAGCACGGCTGAGGTGCTGCTGTGAGCAGCTCTGGCGGGTTGTGGCTAACGGCTAAAACCGTCCTGAAACTTTAACGCGTTGCAATTGCTTTTGCTCCCTGGTGCCAGTCACGACCGCCTGCTGTCCATGCGTCACGGTAAGGAAGCGGGCTGTGACTTGGTCGCGCGCTTGAGTCGTGCCTTTGAGAAATTGTTGCCGGACCCACTGGCCTCACCTGACAGTCGTCGCCGACCTCTCTTCGCTCTCCCTCTTTCCCCTTGCTGTCTGCAGTATGGCGTCATCCTGCAACACCTGAAGGATGCGCCGGTGAGCTTAGAGAGTCCTGTTTAGAGAGTTAGGCTTTTGAGTTTTGAGTCTGTACTGTACTGCTCAAACTGCTGACTGAGGACTGCTGACCAGGTGTGCGATGTCACAACCTGGCCAGGCTGGGATCGTGAGCAAGCCACACACAAGGCTGCTGCTAACACAACACATATTCCTCTTGCCTGGTTGCTGTCGTTCAGAACTCCGTGTTGCTCGCTGGCCAGGTACGGGTTAACGCCTGCGTAGTCGGCTTCCGTGCAGCTGCATGAAACATTCTGGCCTGCGTTCTCAAAATCCCTGTGCCCTATACATCATCTCTGCTTCCCAAAATCTGCAATATGCCCTTTGACTTGTGAATTTGCTCCGGAGTCGGGCAAGGGTTTTCTGGTTTCGCTTTGGTGACTCGACCCGTATCGCGTTCGTAACTCGTACTGCGCAGTGCCTGCCTGGAGCCGCCCTGTACTGCGGGTGCATGTACATCGGCTGCCCCTGCCTTCTGAACCTCCCCACCCGCGCTCACATCCGCAGCAAGTATGATATCAAGGTGAGATCCACCAAGTCGCAAGTTTGGACATAGCGCGATGGGACCATGTTGCACTTTGTCCCATCGCGACGTGTTGCTTGCCAGTTTTACTGCCCAGGGTGCGTACCACTTACTTTAGGCATGGGTACGTTAGCACCAACTTGGATGTGTAGACCTGTGCGAGTTGGCAACACCCACAGCAGCATTCCATCCATGCAACTGTGTGATGCTAAGCTGGTGGGGGTTCCACACTGAGGACACCCAAGCAGATTGTCCGTGTGTATCAAGCACAAATCAATGAGAGCTGCCTGCCTGCAGCAGCGGCTCGTGTGGGTAAACCTGAGGTGTACCGCAGGCGGTATGTACGTGATGCAGTACGGCGTTGCCTACTGCAACACCGTGCACACAAAGATGGATCGCAACAGCCCAGTGTGTGCGGATATACTTTGCAGTCTGCCCTGGCATCCTTTGTTTTGCATCCTGTGATCCCCTGCATGCAAGTATGCAACCAATAATGCATTACATGTGCTTACCTACTGCTGCACTGGCTGGCAAGCGGTAACACAGTGAGGTGCGCCTGTCTGTGTGCAGGCTCCAAGCGGCTGTGAGGATTTCTTCTTGGCCTGGTGCTGCAGCTGGTGCCTGCTGTGCCAGGTGCGAAAAAGCTTGCACGGCTTGCTCGGCATGTGGTGTGCTTGTCCGGAGGCGGCCGGGGAAGGGGGGGTGGGCGGGTGGTATGCGCGGATGGGCATGCACTGACAAACAGCCCCAGCCTAGTGCCGCCGCACACAATGCAGCAGGGCGCTCACCCCAGCACCTGGCTGTCAAGACCATCACCACATTTTCCCCAAGAGCAAACAGACTTGCACCCTTGCAGACATGCACCTGTGCAGCTATTTGCAGAACCTCCTCAGCGCCTGATGGCGCAGTCTGCACGAAGATAAACACACGCACGCCGCATCTGTCATCCAAGCGTGTTCCACACCTGTGGCGTGCCCAAGGGAAAGCTCACTGAGCTTTTCATGACGAATGCCGAGTGCGAATCGGATGTAACGATGGCTGCTAAGGTCGGGTCTTGCACGCTCTGGCTGCTTGCTGCGCCCTACCTGCAGGAATACAACGAGGTGCTTCTGCAGACCGGCGCCAAGGGTGAGTGCTGGTGGCGCTAGCATGCATTTCAGCATTTGACCGCACGCATGTGTCTGGCTCGAAACTCGTAGCACACAGGTTCTTGGGCGTGGTCATGCTGTGCGATGTGCTGTCCTTGCAAAGCACATACAGATGCTGCATGCTGCTGTCGTTGGGAGGCAATGCAGACATGCACAAGGCTGTCATGAGCAGGCTGAAGGCTGTGTGGTTCAAGTTGCATTGGATAATCGACATGCGCTGCAGCTGCAGCTAACTATGCGGCATGCTATGCGGATCTGGCTCACTGCAGTACAGCATCTTGGTCACTGTGTGGTCTTTCACCTCTACCTGGGTGTGCCCAGCAAGGTTAACCTGAGCTGGATGGTATATAAAGCAGCACGGGTCCGAGTTGGAAGTCGCCAGGTTGCAAGGCTGGCATACGCATGCGGTCTGAATGTGCCAGCCTGCGCCACCATGCCACGGGCATGCATGCCAATCTCAAATGCGCGCACTACATGCACATCGTGAATGCACATGCCATGTGCGCTTATGATGCTGCGTGTGCGTCTGTGGCGCGTCTGTGTGGCTGTCTCTCTCCGCTCTGCCAGCTGGCTTCATCGACAACGTGAAGAATGCCACGACCGAATCAACCAAGGAGGTCCAGGCGGACGTTGCGAAGGCCACCAGTGGCGGTGACACCAAGCAGGCAGCTGCCAAGCCTGCGGAAGAGGCAGCCGTCAAGCCGGCTCAGGAGCCCGTCACCGTCACGACCGCGCCCGCGCCCGCAGACGCACCCGCCAAGTGAGCGCCGCCGCCGCATCCTCACGCGCACGCGCTCCCGTTCCTGGTGCTGCTGCGCTGGCCCACAGCGCAAGCTCAAGGCCAACTGAGACGATGATACCTCCGGTGCCAAGCTTTTGGTTATATTCAGGCCCAGCCTGGCGCACCGTACCCGCCAACCAAGCCGTGCCGTTGTGTGGCGCCGAGCTGTCACACACCGTGGCATGACAGTTTCACGACTCACGGCGTGGGTGCACGCATGCACCCATGTCAGGCTTTATGTGTGATAACTGACCATTGCTAACCTGGAATCTGCCAGCCAGGCCCGTTTCACGTAACTATACGCCTGTGACCTGACACGTGACTAGCACACATTTGGACGATCCGCAACCATTTGCTCGCTATATGATAAACTGATAAAGTGATTAATTACCGTTTGCTACCGTCTGGTGCCCTGCACGCTATTGATAATCATCGACATAAATGCTTCTGTCTGTTGCGTTTGCGCGGCAGGATTTGCCGCTCATTATTGGGCTTGTCGCTTGCATCTGTTACCTGTTGTGTTTCCTTTCTTCGAAATCGACACTTCCATCGCGCCTTGCTGGCGCCTTGCCTTATGCCGCCGCTGCCGCCTCCCCTTCCTGTCCTGGCCACACTGAGACCGCATTGCACCTAAAACTCGGTCAGCATTGCACAGTCGCTGGCGTGATGCCGACGCTTAACACTGCTCCGCTGTACTCGAGTTTTGCTTGATGAATGACCCGACTGATGCACTTGGTGTGCGCGTAAAAGGGGGTTCCGCTCCTGCTAGCACATCAATAAGCTGTACATAAACCTGCTTATATGTGTGACTTGGCTCTTGTGCATCAAGCATGCGTCAGCTGCGTGCTTGGATTGTGCTGCCGTGGTCGCGTTGGCCGCTTGGAGTCTGCCTGCCGTGCTTGGAGCTGCTGTGGTGCTGTCAATGCACAGCTTGCTGACACAGTCAGTCTGCACAGCGTTGTTTTGAAGGGTGCTCTGATGGTAGCTCGTGTAACACCCGTCACTTGTGCTTTTGGGGGGTGCGTGCTTTTGCCACAGCAGTTTCGACCCCCCTTGATGGGGCTCGACCATGCTGCAGGATGCACGTAGGAAAAGCAGTGCTGCAGCATGGCATGCACCATGAGCGGCGGGGCAGGCGTGTGGCGTGTTACAGGTCAGCAGAGCGTACGTGGCGGTTGGTGATGCGAGCCGCTCACGATGTGCCAGTCCAAACTGATACAAATCAGTGTCCATGCAAGGCGCTCAGGCAATGGGTGCATGATAGGTGCCGTGATATGCAGGGGAAGAGGCGCCGCCGCTGTGCAGTCGTGCTGGTCTTTATGGCATGCCAGCATGTGTCCTCCTTCACCTTGCTGACGCCTCAGATGGCAGCAACGCGCAGCACACTCGCTGGGACAGTGGTACCGCCATGGCATGGCGTCATAGACCGCACAAGCCGCCAATTGGCCTTCGTGCTTCCTTGCAGGCCTTGCAATGGACAAGCATGCATGCAGTGGCTATGTTGAAGGACGGATGCCGCAGCATGAATCCGCCTTGTAAGCACGGCTCCACAGCCCCAGCGAACGCCGCTTGTGGATGGCGAGCACAAACAGGTGTTATCATGAGAGGTGTTGAAAGAGAGCAGCGCTTTCTCTGCCAAAGCATGCATGACACATATGCGCTGGCATTGCGCCACAGCCAATGGTGGTCTCGGCACCACAGAGCGGCGACCAGTTGGGTCGTCACCAAGCAGGCCCTGTACGGAAGGAAAGCTAACCGCAAAACTACTACTTCTTGAATGCATGCGTCTATGTCAAGGGGCCGGTCTCATGACCGCCACCCTGGCCCTCAGGACGGCAATTTGATCATAAGTTCATGACACTTGCCACAAGTCTCTCATGCCCGCTGCATGTAAACGCTCATAATGCGTGCGCGTGGAGTACTCACGGGTGGCGCCGCTTGTGCACATATCAGCGGAGCAGCCCGCCAGGTCCCGCACATGGTTGGTATAGCAGCAATACGTGTTGCCGTTGGGCAAGGGGATGAATATTGCATGTATTGTGCAATCAGCAGCGCAGGGCCGAGGTGTGGCTTGGCGTGCACGGAGGTCCGTACGAGTGACAGGCGTTGGACCCCGTGGCCCAGCAGAGGCTTGATTGATTGGCGTCGCATGATACGAGCTTATGCGCACAGGCCGATGGGCCTTTTGGTGCTGCTGGTCGGATGCGGCAGTGGAGTATTGGATTGTGTCGTCGGCCACATGTAGGGCCGCAGTGCGATGGCACACTGCTCTGTGTGATTCGCTCTAGCACTGAAGTACGAACAGTATGTATGTAGGAACAGGGACCGCGTGCTGAAGGTTGACGCATGGACCACCGCATGCACCTAGGGCGGACGTTAGCACAGAGCGGCATGTCGCAAGTTGTGGTTGCAAGGAACGGTTGTACCGCAGCACTAGCATGACGCTTCGCGGCGCCCGATGCACTGCAGCAGAGCACACGAGCTCAAAACTGCTGCATGAGTGCAGGTGATGCGCATATGTGCACGCATCCGTGGCGCTGAGTTACGGCTTCTTTGGTGCCGGCTTCTTCTTGGGGTGCTTCTTGCAGGGCTTCTTGGTCGGCTTCTTCTTGCTGCTGGGCTTGGGGCTGGGCTTGGGCTTTGCCGCAGGCGCACCGGTGGACAGTGCGGGTGGGAGGGTTGTACTGGGGCGCTCACAGCTGGTGGTGAGGACCGGCTGCACAGGGGGCGGCAACCGGATGGCAAGGGCAGAACAGGCAGACCTTGCGCGCATCAGTGTGTGCCATATGTATGTTTGTTGTGCCAGAGCAGCTGTATGCATGTCGGGGTGAAGCCGTCCGTGAACAAATTACGGTGGCACCATGCAGCACAGGTTAGGAAGGTTGAGGCACTGGCGCTGGTGTCCTCGCCACCTGCCCAGACCCAATGCCTGAGCCCCGCATGCAGGCCAACGCAAGGTACAAGCATCGCACTTGCTGCCTGAGGTGGCCGGACTGACAGCTCAAAGATATGGGAGACACCCGCAAAACAACACTTCGTAACTAACGATGTAAGCATGGGGCTGGAGGCTGGAGTGCTTTCATTTATGCTTGTTTGACCCAGTGCTTACCAGCAGCTGCGGGTTGCGAACATTGTCCTCCGGCAGGCAACTGATGTGCAGCAGTCCCGACGCACTGTTGTTGAACTTGGGATCGCACTTGTTGTCGTATTCTGGGAAATCAAACTCTTTTGTCAGGGCAAGAAGCATCACCTGCAATACATCGGTATTGTAGGACCTGCATCCAGGAATGGACAGGTGGTCACGTTGGACTAAGGGTTGTATCACATGCGCAGTGGCCAAATTCATAGGGCTGTCTTGCAGCCATCGTGCCGATTGCCGTGTGCGCCGATGTGCCAATATGTGATTCGGAACCGAGAGGGCGAGACCAGGCGAGACCAGACAGACCAGTCCTTCCGGGGCCAGTGCTCACACGCAGGGGTCAATAATGCATCAGACAGCAATATTTGTTTAAGCACACCAATTCGAAGAGCGTCTGAGCTGCGTGCTTGGGACCTTGCGCACTCGTTGCCCCCCGAACTCACAAGTCCGCAACGGCCGCAGCCGCATCAGCTGTCTTGTTGAAGCAGACATCCAACACATCTGGTTCCTCAATGAGACAGGTCGTGTTAGCGTAGCCAAGGTGCATCTCGTCGGTCGAGACTGCCCCGTACACCATGTCCACCAGCTTAGCAAGCGCGTTGCAGTTCTTACGGGTGCCGTTGCCCATATCAGCCCGCTCACGGACCAGCTGAAAGCACACCATGCAGTTTGTATCACCTGGAAACACGCAAGGTTGAAGCGGCTCACTGATGAGTGTTTGTAGGCTTACAGTGGCAGCTACTGGACACCTACAGACCACACCCACTCCATTAATGGCCATGGGCGGGCTGCAAGCCTTGGTGCCAGCAACAAGCAGTGCACCCGCTTGAAGGTGGTAGCAAAACTTGTTTGCACACCTAACCTTGATGGTCCAGCAAAGGTCTCGCATCCGCGATGGCGGCAACGCCGCAAACCAACAAAGCCAGCAGGGCCAGCGAAACCATAGACATTTCGGCCCAATCGGGTTCACCTCCGAGCAGCGAGCCGGTACACGCCGGAAGCACAGCGCAGGAACAGAAGTTTGATATATCAATGAGCGAAAGCTTCCCAATAGGTGAGGTGCGTAGGTGAGCGGCGTGTTGTAAGCAACTTGTGGAGAGTGACAAGGACTACACTTGTAGGTAGCGGCGCAGCGATTTCATTGCGTGGTATGTCGGAAATCGTGTTTATATAAGGTAGGTTCGTCACACAACTCGTCTTTGAGGAGGCTTCGAGCCCCACGCATGCATTTTGGCGGGCTGCGACCCACTACAGGTGGGTAGCCCAAGAGGGTGGGCCACTAGGAAGTGGCCTTTATTAGCCCCGTACAGCGCTTCTTGCTGCTGAATGCAAAGCAAACAAAGTGTACCATGCTACTGTGCACGCTATGGAATCAAAATTTGTTCTGACCCTGGTTGGGCGAGGTGGATACCAAGGAAGCAGGGTTGACACGTTTGCCGCTTGCAAAACCATGTTTCCGTTCAAGCCACACACATATCAACTGAACTGATAGGTCCGTGGCTGTTACCAGCTTGCCTGGCCGTTCCATTGGCCCTTCGCCTTTACGTCCTGTGGAACACGCATGTGTTTGCCGCTCCGGGGTCCAGGTGCGGAGGGAAACACAATGCAGCAATGCACATGAGAGCAATTGAGCAACAATCATCATGAACTCCTGCAGGTCCGACACCTTGTTTGGGGTGTGCAAGGCGGTGTAAGCTTGAGCCTTGCGTGTTGCCAGTACCTGTGGGCTGACCATGGTGCAAAACTCTGAAAGATATAGAGTATCGGTAGGACACTGAGTGTTCTTAACATCAAAGTATGAGGACTATCAAAGCAAGCATGGTGGCCAAGACCCCCCAGCGCATGGGGATGGCCACGGGCCATTAGACGGAGTATAGCTGGACATGCTCCTACCGTATCATACTGCCAAAACAACCTTATATGTTGGCTTTGGTGAGTCACAACCCCACTATTTTCCTCGACTTTGCCTAGTAGCATTTTGAACGGTACTGCATGGGACGATCAGCACCTGACAGGTCCTGTCAGCCTGAGCCAAAACAGCCAAGCCTGGGTCGACCAGCTGTTTTGCTGGTCCGACGTTAATCCATCATACACGTTTGGTTATGTACTGAAGCGTCGCTATTAGGGTCGACCCCGTTCACTTCTTTACCTACCTCAGCTTTTGCTTGCAACCAGCCTTTGCTAACGACTTGTGGGCACACGCAACCAGCATATCCAGAAGGAGTTACCAGCGGAGTGCGTAGCACTCAAGGTGCGTTGGGCTGGCAGGGTTCTTGCGTTGCCGTGTACTTGCGCCCACGCACCTCCTTCATAGACAGTTGGCCCTTGTGTTTGACCTTGCCCCAAGAGGCTTTGTGGCTTCCACCTGACCATCGCACTCGCACACTAGCGCACCGCTTGCCACCCCACGCGCGTTGTTCCACTCCAAACAAGCTCTCGGCTGAGATTAAAAACCTCGCTGTTATCTGTCGGGCCTGTTTGCGGTCAGCAGCCAACCATCAGTCCCGCCTGCTGGACTGCTGACTTTGACGCCTCCACCCCTTCCCCAGCACAACTCGCATGCTTGCTTGGTGTGTACCGGTTCTCCACGCAGCCCAAAGAATGTACCCCTCCAACGGACTAGGAGCCTTGCCACGTATACCTGGCTTCAAGGTGAGGCTTTGTGGCAGCGCATTCAGCCGACTGTCGCCAGCGCAGTGGGAGGCCGGGGCCCAGCTGTTGTTGGCGGACAGGACATGCTAGCCCACCAGCAAATATGGTGTTGCCCTCAAGACTCACTACTTTGCTGCAAAGGTGCCTGGATATGCAATTGGGGCTATTGGGCGCGCAGAAGCGGGCGCGTCGGGCCGAGCTCTGCCCTCACCTGTCAGCGTCTGAGAGTGCTGGCAGCCCGGGACGCTAACAGCCTGCACCTTCTCCTGCCTACAGGTCCATAAGCTACTTGGCAAGGGCAGCTATGGGCGGGTGTATAAGGTGGAGCGCGAAAGCGACAAGCAGCTGTACGCCTTGAAGGAAGCGGACCTGGGTGCTATGTCGCAAGCAGAGCGTGCTGATGCGGTCAACGAAGTGCGCCTGTTGGTGTCCATCAGCCACCAGAACGTTGTAAGTCAGGAGCAATTACTGTCTGCATACTTCCGTAGCTTGTCTCTTGGCAGTGCCAGACAAAAGCGGGCGAGCAACACGCGCAAGCGTGCACCTTGAAGCTTGCGTGCTGGCAGGCAATGAGTGTGCTGGGCTAACAATTTATGGCTGCAGCACTAAGAACACTCTGTTCTGATATGCACCTGACAGATTCGCTACAACGAGGCCTTTCTGCTGGGCAACAAGCTGTGCACGGTGATGGAGTTTGCACCATTCGGTGACCTCAAATACTACATCAACAAGGGCAGCAAGCTGCGCACACCTTTCCCTGAGGAGGCTATCTGGCGTATCCTCCTACAGCTGTGCAAGTGAGTGGACGGTGCGCTGCACTGGCGTACCACAACTGCTCACTAGGCGCCTCTAATTTGGCACTGAATGGCTGTGGTAGCGCTGGGTTTAGCGTGACGCGGGTGTCAACAAAGAAACTGTACGTGAACAACGTGATGTTGCCTCATACAACTTGCCGTAAAAACAGGGGTGTGGACGCTCTGCACTCCCAGAACATTATCCACCGAGACATCAAGCCCGCCAACATCTTCCTGTGCCAGAACGACCTCCTCAAGCTGGGCGACCTGGGCGTCGCAAAGGCGCTCACAAACATCAACTTTGCTCGCACACAAATCGGCACGCCGTGCTACATGGCCCCAGAGGTGAGGTCCTGCGTTGCTACTCGTGCAGTACATGAGGCCAGGTTGGCATCACGCTTTTACGTCGCTGCATGAGGAATTGAGGAGCATAAGTGGCTCCCAAAACGTTGTGCGCCTGCATTATGCACTACAACATGCACTACAACATGCATGCACGCAAGCCGTTAACGCAATAGTGTGGACTGCCAAAGTCTTCGCAACTGCTTTGGGGATCCTTACTGCCCATTCACGCTTCCCTTTGACATTCTGATGTTGGTGTTTTATGCCATTTCACGCAGGTGTGGAGCGGGCGCGCCTACTCATACAGCAGTGACTTGTGGTCCATGGGGGCGGTGCTGTACGAAATGATGACGTTCAGGTGGGTGCATGGCGAATGCATGCACTGGCACAGCACAGCACACTACATCATTGGCTGTGCTTCATGTTTGGTGCGCCATGATGCATGTGCTTCACGCCTGGAGGTTAACAGTGCTGTAGTTTGAAAGCGGTGGAATTTGATCAAGTCACCCAATGGGACCAAAACCCTTGAACCCTTACCCCTTCCCTAGTGCCCTGCCAAAGGCTTATGAGACTGGCGCGCTTGCCATGCGGCAAACGCAAAAAACAGATTGCATCCGGAAAAATGGCATGGATTGGCGCGAAAGGTGCACAGAGCTTGACGACGCTTTGGGGATGGGGTGCAGACTGTCCATCACATGGCCCTATGCCCTTATGCGCACCATGCAGGACCCCCATGGAGGGCCGCAGCATGCCTGAGCTCCGGCAGCGCATCATGCAGGGCCGCTACGCGCCCATCCAGGCGGGCCGCTACAGCCAGGACCTCACCAACCTCTGCTACAGCCTGCTCAGCAGCGACCCAAAGAAACGGTGAGCGCACTGCACTTGGCGTCGGTACGCCTTGGTATGCCAAGTGTTGCACGGCAAGCGCGTGTGTGCTTACCGGGACCGCCGGGACCTCACACACATTGCTTGATCGCATGGAGGCTGAATCACCCGTTGCGGATTGCAATCGTCGGGTGTGTGGCTGCTGCAATTACGGTGTTGACAGTCTGTGGGCTTGTTTGCGCTGCTTGTGCTTTCAGGCCCTCGCCTGCGGCCATCCTGCTGTCCCCGGCGGCCGCCAAGTGGCTGCGCGTGCTGCCCACGCCAACGCCTGTCCTGCCCAGGCGCTCCAGCGACGGTGAGCGAGTGCAGAGCTCACTGGGAAAACCCAGTGCAACATTGCAGCAGAAAGTGGCCAATGCGCCAGAAAGTGGCCTTGTGTGTGCAGTGCAATCCATCACCCACAGCATAGTGCAACGTGGCGATTTGAGCAACTGTACATCGGGACGGGTCAACCCCTTCACTGATCTCATTCCTCTCGCCTTCCACAGGTGGCAAGGCGCTGCTTGACACCATCATCGTACCGCGGGATCTCAAGCAGCTGCCCAGGAAGCTGCCGCCCCCGCAGTACGATGACACACCGCTCAGGCAGGCGGTGGCGGCAGCGCTGCCGGCAGCATCCGGGCCGTCCTCTGCATCGTCAGCACCCTCGTCATCACAGGCCCCCTCGTCAGCACCCCAGCAACACCCCTACAGGTGCGTTTGCGCTGGGCTGGAATCCTGGCATGATAACTTGCGCACTCCTGCACGAAGCTTTGGTGGCATGTCCGTATGAGGCAGCTGTTCCGCTTCTCAAGACCGGCCCTTGAAAACGCTTTGGCATGCTATCGCATATATCAGAAGTGTGTTGTGCAACCGGTTGTGCGTTGCGCAGCGCTCCACCAACGCGCGGCCCTACACCGCCGTCGTCTCGCCCCGCGCCGCCCGCCTCGGCGCAAAACTCCAAGCCCAGCAGTGGCGCCGGCAGCCGGCTGCCCTCGCCCGACATCCGCCAGATGCAGGATGTAAACGCACGCAAGCCAGGTGAGACCTGCAGCTTGGCACGCCCATGACCCAGGGGGAGGTGTCGGCCACGGTGCAGGCCGTGAATGCACAATGCATGTGTGAGCAGCGGTGTTTTCGGGAGTGCGGCAACCATGCGTTCATACGACATGCACCTTGCAGATGCGATTGGAGCTGCGATGCATGCACTCAAAATCTGTGCTGCAAGCATGCAGCTACCTGCAAAATGCTTGGGTGTGTCATGACGTTGCATGACATTGTGTGTCCTGTGCATCGCCTGTCTCTGACTCTGCAGGGTCGGCTGGCGGCTTCCAGCTGCCGCCTGTCGTGCCAAAGCCGTCCATGGCGGGTGCGTACCCCGGGGCGCCGCTGCTGGGCCTGCAGCACCGATGGAACCTGTACGGCAACATCCTACAGCAGCCCAGGCCCAGCAGGGCTTGAATAAGCACCGTACAACGTGTCTGGTCTACTAATCCAATACACACCCCTTGTTGGGTAGCTAACCGAGCGGTGTGACGAATGGTCAACTGTCAGGCCTTGCTTCTGCATGTATATGGGCATTCATCTGTGTCCGCAAGGCATAACACGTGCCCTTGACTTGATCCGTGTACCACCAATTGACTCCAAGTGCCCCGCGAATTCGCCACGCCCTGCCCCACGGCAGGCGCCATGCGGTCAGCCTGCCACGGCGCGTTGCATGCACAGTTTTGTTGCGAAGGTGTATGCATCGAAGACTGCATTGTGTGGCAGTGCGTGGTGCAGCGGCGAGTGGTATAAAGACATGTAGGGGTTGGGCGAAGGGGTCCATTGATCGAACCCAGTGGCTCCATCGCTGGCGCACTCGTGTTCCGTCGGGCTTCACTGTCTCCTCGCTGATTCATTCTTTTGGTTCATTCGTCTTTGTGGCCCAGGAGCCACGTCTCTTAACACATTATCGTCTTCTCTTTTTTCTGCACAATTCACCAGTTGCCTTCCCGTTTTGATCTTTGCCCTTTGCCAAAATGAGGATCACGCAATTGAGTATTGTGCACATGCAGGTTGGGCTTGTAACGTTTTCTATGTTGTCCTGACTCCTGAGCAGGTTCATACTGCATGCTGTTGGGTGGTGTGTGCACTCGTCCCACGCACAAAAAACCGCAGTATCAAGGGGCTTGCAGTCCAGCTGAACCAGTGACTCCCTGCATGCAGTTGTTTGACAGGGTGACTGGCAAGTTGGCAACGTCCGACAAGTGATTAAGTGAAGGAGCTGATTGTGCAGCTGCGTCAAGGCGCTTGCAGAGGCCTAAATTTGGCCACCTTCCTCAGCACGCTTGTGCTACAGCTTGGTAGGACGTGTAGTCGAGGTGGAAACCGACGTTCGCGGGGCTTATAACAAGCGTTCTTCGGCATTGATGCGCCGCGGTTGGTCAGGGTCGTTTCCGGGGCGAACGAGGGACCGAAATTGGTTGGCCTGGCCTGCCCATGTGATGATGCAAATGCTCAAGGGCTATTTGTACCTCGGCCGCAACCCACACAGGATAACAAGCCTTTACTTCGTGTCATACAGTGTATTCCTTGGCCTCTACGTAGAGTGTACTGGTTTTTAGCTGTAGGCTTGGTTGTAGGCACCTCTTTGCTAGCATTCCCCACTTAGCTTCCGCCGGCGTTAAGCAAGGCCAGGCGGGGGGAAGCACTCTACAGCGCTCAAGTGAGTGAAGGGCTTGAATCCTGTAAATCCTCGCCTGTATGCTGTCCTTATCAGCTACCCCCGCTGGCCCTGCAGGGCTGCTGCATACCTGCACAGTGCTTCCCCGGCGGCAGAGGGGCACCATCACTGAAACCCAGCCGGTTCTGTTATGTGCTAGCTCAATCATAGAAGCAGTATGTTGCACGGAGATCTCGCTGGCTTACAGCTGCCCTGTTTTGTATTGGCGGGGTTTTGTGCACAGAAACTATTCGCCTTCCCCCCCGGAATACAACATAATGAGCGGGGCTGGAGTGGGCCTCAAGGTGCCTGGCTTCAAGGTGAAGGCTCAATATCCTACTAGCTGGTGCTGATGCACCCCTGTGGCTCAGCACTGCTCACAACGTGTTCGTTCGCAGCGGTTGGTGGTGGGCAAGTGGTGTCGGACATCGGTTTCAGCGTGCTAGCCAAGGCTTTCTGCATGCTCGTGTGCATATACGATGTGTTACAGAGCTGCACATTGCGCTGTTTGGTGCTGCAGGTGCATAAACTGCTTGGCCAGGGCAGCTATGGGCGCGTGTACAAGGTGGAGCGCGAAAGCGACGAGAAACTGTATGCCCTGAAGGAAGCGGACTTAGGTGCTATGTCGCAAGCAGAACGTGCTGATGCAGTCAACGAAGTGCGCCTGCTGGTGTCAATAAATCACCCGAACGTGGTGAGTGCGGGGGTGCACCTTTCTACAGGGCCCAGGGAAGCCTTTGGGTCGGGCTGTTATGGGCAAGGTCCAATGTCTTAACTAATGCACGTGTGTTCACCTCATACCTTGCTAAGGAGGCCAACAGAATAGCGCATATGGTTCTGACCCGGGTTCTGACACGTGGCCGTTTCGCGCGCCTGCGCTTATCGCAGATACGCTATTACGAGGTGCTTCTGGTTGGTAACAAGCTCTGCACAGTGATGGAGTTTGCTCCATATGGCGACCTAGCATACTACATCAAAAAGGGAAACAAGTTTCAGAGCCCATTTCCTGAGGAGTCCATCTGGCGCATTTTCCTGCAGCTCTGTCGGTACGTTTGGAAAGCCAGTATGCATAGCGTGTTCAAGGGACTACACACCTTACCAACAGCGAACTGACCGTGTCTGCCCGACTGTACTTGGCGGCCTGGTGTGTTCGTCTGTCAATGAGCTCGTGCGTTCTGCATGCGTTAATGCTGCTTTAACGAAAGGAGCTGCGTTGTTCATCCAACGCCTCCACTGTGAAGCCACGTTTCTACGCTAGTTACCGCAACGTAGTCCACCTACTATGTCTGACGCACGCAGGGGTGTGGACGCGCTGCACTCAGCGCACGTCATTCACCGGGACATCAAGCCCGCCAACATCTTCCTGTGCCAGAACGACCTCCTCAAGCTGGGCGACCTGGGCGTGGCAAAGGCGCTAACCAGCACAGACCTTGCCAGCACACAAATAGGCACGCCCTTCTACATGGCACCCGAGGTGCGGAGGGATGGATAACATAATGCAGGCAGGCAGATGTCTCCGCTCCAGCTGCAGTTGCTCACTTGCTGTGCAGATAGCATGTCTAGCACTTGCGCATCCAAGGGGATGCTGCAGTGCCGTCAGGGCATGCAAGGCTGATATGACCACACAGCATCTGGCACACTTGCCTCGTAAAGGGCGGTCAGCAAGTGGACTTACATGTGTAACCTGTCGAATGTGGTGTGCAGGTATGGAGCGGGCGGCCCTACTCATACAGCAGTGACTTGTGGTCCATGGGGGCGGTTCTGTACGAAATGATGGCATTCAGGTGGGTGTGGCGAATGCATGCATGCACGCATGCATGCGCTGCCAGCCTGGTCCACCAATATTCCGCACCACACGGTTGCGTGCGAACCGCTGAAGTGCTAACTAGTGCTAAGCCCGTACTACCGTGGCAATACCGGTAGTATCAGCTGCAGTGTACCGGTAGGTATCACACAACCATATCGCTATTATGTTACCTGTTATGTTACTGAGTACAATGCCTACACTAGCACGCTGCAGGGAGGGGCTTGATGAGGTCCCTAATGATTGCCTCCCTGGATCAGAGGCAATCATGAGGGCTACCTGCCCCCTGCACATGTGCTGACCCCCTCGCCTCACTTGCTGACGATGCGGTGTGCTGGAACGCAGGGTGCCGATCGAGGGCCGCAACATGCAGGACTTGAGGCAGCGCGTGATGAACGGCCGCTTCCCGCCCATCCAGCCGGGGGGACGATACAGCCAGGAGCTCATCAGCCTGTGCAGCAGCCTGCTGAACACCGACCCCAGGAAACGGTGAGTGCTGGCAATACCTTATTCAGTACATCCAACACATCCAGGGTGATAGGAGGCTGTTGGAAGGATACGGTAGTCGAACCGTGACTGTGACTACAAGAGGGTGAGAAGCAATGGAGCGCTGCGGTGCAGTCCCTGAATGCTTCAGCGATTTGTTATGTCTGGCTCTGCCTGTGATTGCGGGCGGTTCGTAACATGCGGGTTCTGGCTGCTTCACAACGTGTGTGTTTTTGCACTGCTTGTGCTGTCAGGCCCTCGCCCGCGGCCATCCTGGCATCTCCAGCGGCTGCCAAGTGGCTGCGCGTGCTGCCCCACGGAGGCCCGACACCGCCACGTCGTGCGAGCGAGAGTGAGTCACGCAGAGGTGTGAGGAGCTGGTTTACTCC
The DNA here is from genome assembly GCA_001662385.1 of Chlamydomonas asymmetrica. NCBI lineage: Eukaryota > Viridiplantae > Chlorophyta > Chlorophyceae > Chlamydomonadales > Chlamydomonadaceae > Chlamydomonas > Chlamydomonas asymmetrica. The sequence continues at coordinate 41,001 of BDDA01000307.1, read as the reverse complement.
GTGACACTGTGGGGTCACTGACAGCGAGGGCTTTGGGATGTGCGCATGCGCGCCACGTGAACAAGCACCGCGGATTGCAACAGCAGGGTTTCGATGTGGTGTCGCGGTCGGTGCAGTGTAAGTGGCGCCTTTGCAGCGTTCACAGAGCGCTCGTTGCACAGCATGATGCATATAGCCTGCGTGCACAGTGACTCCAAACACTCGTATGCCGGCCGCAACGCTCCTTGTGTACCATGCATTATCCACATACGGAAGCGTACACACACTCCAAGTGCTTTCCAGATCCAACGATGAAATTTGTCAGCCAAATGCGTTCTCTTTCCTCACGCCCCTCACCCCCTCTCCCCCTGCAGGTGGCAAGGCGCTGCTCGACACCATCATCGTACCACGGGATCTCAAGCAGCTGCCCAGGAAGCTGCCACCCCCGCAGTACGATGACACACCGCTCAGGCAGGCGGTGGCGGCAGCGCTGCCGGCAGCATCCGGGCCGTCCTCTGCTTCATCTTCAAACCCACCCTCGTCACGTGGGCATCACCATCCCTCCAGGCAAGTGTTCATGCGCTGAAGTGGGGCAGTATTGCGTGGTAGGCCACACTACTAGGGCAGAAACAGCTGAATGGCTGGTGGATTTTTCCGTATTTACTTATTACCTTGGCATGCGTGTCGGCTTGTCGTAGTTTATCTGGCTGTTACCAGCAGTGTTGTGGCTAGCCTGCCAAACTTCCTTTCGGTTGCATGTCGGACTCTCATCATGCTCTTGGCTGTTGTTTGTGCCGCGCAGTGCGCCACCGTCCCGCGGCGCCACCCCGCCGCGCGGCCGCGCGGCTACGCCGCCCCGGCAGCCGCACGGCAAGCAAGCCGGCACGCAGCAGCCTGGTAACGCTAACGGGCCTGGCAGCCGCCCGGGCAGCCGCAACCCTTCCCCTGACATCCGCCAGATGCATGACGCCAAGAGGACTGGAAGCGGCGGTGAGGAAGCGGGCGTTGGTGTGTTGATGCGTTTGTCACAGAGTGCACTACAGTCTGCGGAACAAAAAAACCTGAAACACAGCACTGGTTTTGTAATTTACAAGTGGATTGAGTGGGAAAGGGGAAGCCACCATGCTGCATGCCATGTCGATGTTGAAGTACCGGTGCGATAGCGGAGCTGGGGAGCTATGGCTGACAAAGATTGTGTTGATCGCGCTGTGCAGGCTCCGTGCTCGACACTGGACTGCTGCTGCTGCCCCTGATGGCGGGCCCAGGGCCCCTCCCGGGCGCAGGGCGTAGTGCCTCACCCGCCCCCGCGCGGCGAAGCGCATCACCCGCGCCCCCCCAGCGAAACGCGTCGCCCGCCCCCGCACAGCGCAGCGCGTCACCCGCACCACGCATCGTGCCCAGCAACTGGCAGCCGCAGCAGCTGGCAGCGCAGCTCGGAATCAACAACGGCAACGGCAACGGAGGAGCAAGCGCGCTGCAACCGCAGCCGCCACGGGGGCGGCCGGAAGCTCCTGCCAGGCACCGCATGCCCTCCGTATCCTACTGCTAGCATGGATTGTGGATGCCCCAGAGTTTTGGGGTGTCCCACAACCCCCCCCCCCCATCACATCTGGTTGCCCGTGAGGGCATCGCTTTTCTCCGCGCGCTGTACAATATACGACTACACACCAGATATATGCATAGGCATTAACACCCGCACCAGGCACAACCGAGGTTGGGTTCTGCCCGTCCTGATGGTGAACACTGCCACTATGTTCCTTCGCTCTCACTCTCCCCACCGGGACTGCTTCCTTCCCTAAAGCATGCAGCTTTCGCTTATCAGCCTTGCCATGTGCCACATGTCTGCATACAAGTACAAGGGTGCGCTGCTGCTGAGGCTTGCGGTCAACACACAAGCAAGCAGGCGTGCGCGCTCATCGTGGCAACCACCGTTGTACCAGGCACCTTCTCATGATACGGCACCTCGTTCGCAACCACTCCATAGTGATCAACTCGATGGCTTATTGAAGCTTGCGCACCACACAGCAATATTTGGTCACGTGGCAAACCCAGCAGGACACTCGTGAGCATTGCGTCGAGGTGCAAAGCTGCCACGTTTTTGTTCGTCATTGTGTGCAGCACGGTGTGCAGCTGCTCTAGCCCCTCCGCCACCTGTCTGCACCCCCACCCCCGCATGGCACACACTGCATAACGCGCTTGTGTTGACCCCGACCTGCGTCCTTTGAGCCTGCTGCATCCAGCCGCACCTGATGATGCATGCACATGGGCACAGTGCAATTTTCCGTCTGTGCCCTTCCTGCATGCTCGTATGGTGCTGTCCAAGATGGTGCACAGCACAGGGATGTTTTCCTTGTGCTCATCTGTGGCTGCGATGCAGGGCCGCAGCCACACCTGAGGCAGCGGCATGCTTATTACTACCGGCTTACTCTTGGCCACAAAGCCAAATGCTTTGCGTTGCCAGTGTGGCGCATTCCTTGCATGCCCCTGCTGTTGCACTGGCGGGTATGTTTAACGTAATGCGGTTTGGCCAAATGCCGACGCATGCAGCTTAGTGCACACGCGCATGCAAACTTGTTCAACCTGGGTTGGACCATTCCTGCTATTGAGGCAAGCCGCTACCAATTTTGAGCGTGTACCGGTACTTCAGGATCCCTGTTAACAGGGAGGCAATTGAGCATTGTGCGACCCAGTGTACTGTACTGTATTGTACTTCCGGTTTGCACACATTGGCGCATATTGATTTATGATATCCTTATCCACAAGGCGCTGCAAGGGACGTGTCCTGCACTATGGTGTGAGTTACATACGGGTCTACAGGCCCGTGTGTTTTGACTCGAGGCCGACGGGGTCACGTGTATACATGGTCTGCAGATTGCAACCCATGCCCACGCTCACACACAACCGCCAAACACGCGTCCAGTGTGGGGTGTGTGTTCTGCGGCGTCAAACGGCATGGATGTTATGTGCAGGGCCCTAGCTCGCATCATGTATTGATAGCGGGCATGGATTACGTGCGGGGTGTTGGCACACATTGCGCTCCCACTACGCCACGCTCCCAACACTGCCAGGTGCAGCGCAGCTACTTCAATACAGGACCTAAGCGCCTATTGGGCTTGCTTTACCCAGGCTTTACCTTGCAGCCTTGGGCAAAGAGAGTGGCTAGCAGCACTCCTACTTGCACAGCAGTGGGCCACGCTTAGCTGCTTGAGAAACCGACAATCCTGTGGCATGCTTGCTGTTGAGAGGATACAGTTGGGTGCAACTACAGGATGCCACGTCAACGCCTCAAAGCAACCCTACGTGCGGCGGGACACGCGAAATGAAGAACAGATATGTGCGAGCGTTGCCAGTGCAAGCCAGTAGCGGCAGATAGGGAGGAAACAATCACAGGGAAGGACAAAGACCGCTCTGCAAACGCACTGCAAGCAACGCCGCTCAACGGTACCGACGAAACCACAAACAACACACATTAGCTTGCAGTGCGGTAGTGCCATCATGCTGCGTTCTTGAGGAGGGAATGCAAAGGTGCACGATAGGGAAGTGATGCGCGGGGAACGCGAAAACAGACGAAAATGCGCGATGCATGGGGCTGATAGTGGACACACACCATTTGGTGGGGCAGTATGCGCTCTGGTCAAGGGACCGCACACCCTAAAGCGAAATGTGGCAATCGCAGGTGCGGTTGGGAGCCACCCTGGAGAAATGCAAGTGTGGTTGCAGTCCTTACTTGACGTGTCAACACTGCACAAGAATTCGAGCAGCAGATGGCATTCACACGGCTGTAGTGCTTCAAGGCTTGATGCAGGCCAGCTGTGCAAGGATGTAACAGCGTTTCGTGCGAAAAGCATCACCAAAACGGTCGTTGCATGCGTTGTTGATAGAGCGGGCACCATCCTGGCCACATGGACTTCAGCTGGAGGAGGATGTTGAGCTACAATGTCGTGCCAAACTGCGATCTCATGCCTGGTCAACGTCTAAACACAGTGTGAACCACTGAGCAGGTCGACACATCAGCTAAAGAAGTACTCGGCCTTGAGCACCTGGCTGAGGTCGAGGCTGCCCGAGGGAGGGACCGGCGGGAAGTCGATGCCCGCGTACCTGTAGCAATGCAACAGCGACAGCAGCAGCATCAGGTCGCGCGGCTCGTTAGGCGTAGCCTGCAGAACATGCATGCGTGCTGCGTTATCTGCCGGGGCTGCTAACTAGTTCTGGTACATGCCATACGGCGGCAGGCTAGAGCTCATCAGAGTTGGAAGTGACAATGGCTGCCGCACCCACGCAGCCCTTTTCGCACGGATGAAGGCAAACGCACAGATGCCCGTGACGCATATCGGAGGCATGCACAGGATGCACAACCCCTTTTACACATATGGTTTTGCAGGGGTATTATCGCCTGCGAAGGTCAGTGCAGGGCGGGGTGTTTGCACTCACTTGGGGTTTGACCGGAAGTCATCCCTCAATTGCTCCAGCAGCGGCCTCGAGTGCAGCTCAATGAACTTCTCCCTGCGCGCAGAGAGCACAGCGCACACGCACACACGCAGACTGAGAGGCCTCACCAGCGCAAAGCCACAGACGCAATTGTCAGGCAAGGCAGACTGCTGCGCGCGCGTTGACCGTACGAGTGTGCGCCCCATGATTGCCTGAACGGGTAAAACGACATTGATATCTGCGCCCTGTGGGGCCATCCGCTCCGCCTACTGACTGACTGACCTGACCAGCTCGTTCATGCGCCCCACGTCCGCGGCATGCGTCCAGAAGGAGTCATGCACACCCGCGAACGCGCGGCCCTCGGCGCGCATGGCGGCGCACGTCGTCATCATGTGGCACGAGTCCAACGCGTGGATGAAGTTGGGGGGGAAGGCCGTCACCTGCAGCAGCCAAATGGAGCCAAGGCACCACCGCCACGTTGGCCTCTACCGCATTTGATCACTTCATCATCCGGTGGGTTCGATCAGCCAGCCAGCCAAAGGCCCAGGGCCACCCTTGAGGGGAGAATCACAGCATCAGGACCAGGGCGGGATGGGGAGGGCCCGGCTGATAAGCATGGTATCCCTGTTGCAGATGCTCCGCAGTGCTTACGGTACCTGACCCCCAGCCTGCCTACCGCGTGCGCAAGCAGCCCTTGCTGCCATGGAATGCTGCGGCCAAGCCCATGCGAAGGCAGAGCCGCTTTTTCAACATGGCAGGCGCAATGCACGCATGGACGCTGCACAGGGAGGCGTCCCGCATCAGCAGGAAGAGCGTCTCCCTACCTGCTTGGACTTGTCTACGGGGTCTGAGTGGTTGCCCGCGCGGCCCAGGCTGAAGATCTGAAGCACCGTGGGCACGCGCTGTGTGTGCGTGTCGCGGTAGGGCTGCTGGATGGGGAAGCCGGTAGGGTGGCGCCACTCCACCGCCTCGCCCTGCGCCGCGATGAGCCCTGCGGGGTGTCACCAGCAACAGGGGTGGCATCCATGCGGCGCTTATCAGGCGGAGCCTCTCTGGAGCTGGCGGGTAGAACTAGCAGGCACAGGACAATGCTGGACAAGATAATGGTATGGTATGTTACATCAGGAGCTGGACAGAGTGTGGAAATCAGATTCCAGTTTCATGGCATGTGTATTCGTGTCTGAGCGCATGCGCCAGCACACGAGTAGAATAGCCAAGGATTGTGCCGTTGCACTGGTGGGTAGTGGTGTTGGGCGGAGAACCGGAGAGCATTGCTGTGTTCTGTGATGGACACTTACGAGCGCAGCTCTGGAACCAGGACCTCACTCCAACGCCAGCGCTGAAGACATCGCCCAGCGCGTGGAACGTGGTCTGTGTCAGGTACGTGGAGGCCTGCGCGCACACGCACACATGCAGCCGCATATTCTGCCATCATGCATTCATTCCACGCAGCCCGTACACACCCGCAAGCGCATGCATGCATACGCATGCACATTCATAACAGCACGGAACCGGTTCTTGATCAGCAACAATATGGGCACTTGTGCAGGCACATGTGGAGGTGATAGTGCCATGTATTGTACCGCACGTACTTTGTTGGCCTCTGTCCCCCTGGCGAAGCCGGCCTCCATGAGTCGCGCCTGGATCTGGTCGCGCCCCCCGATGAACGTCACGCCGTACACGTACGTCATCACGGTCTGCTTGACGAGCTTGCGGTTGACGAAGCTCTGCGTCTTGATCGCCTCGCTGCGGCCGTGCTCCGCGTCCTGCGCCACGCGCCGCGCCACCGCCCGCGCAACCTCCTGCAGGTGAGGGAGCGGCATGCAAGGGGCGTGGGGGACCAACGGTCAACACCCTAATTGGTCCAGGGGTGAGCTGTCAAGGCCCTGACGGTCCAGGGGTGATCCGAGGAAGGCCATTCCGGGGCAATCCACTCTTGCGCGTGCGTACGCATGCGGGCACGCTCCCCCCCGCTCCAGACTCTGCTTGTGCCCCGCCCCATCTCTCTTACCCATCGTGCCGCTGTCGCAGCGCGTTGCATCGCTCCTGGGAGACGGTACGGTGGCTGATTCCTCAACAAATCACTCACCATGTAAACGTCTTGGGGGCGGTCGCTGGGCAGGAGGTTGACCGCCGCGCCGCCACGTGTGTCGCGCGCCAGCGCAGCATAGTGCTGCAGCCCGTTGCACGTGCCGTCCTGCGGCACACAAGTACAGAACCCGCATGACCCCCAGACTGGTTAGCTGACGGACTGCTGGGCAGTTGAAGTGAACCCCTGACGCCGGCGCCGGCGCCGGTGGCAACGCGTTAAGAACGCCTTAAGATGGCAGCCTGGCAACCCGATTTAAGTGTGCCAGACACTCCGAGTGTGTCTACCTCAGCAAAGCAACACAAGCGCTACCTAACGTCTACACAACCAGCCAGTCCGTGATCACGACGTTGCGAGAGGCATGATGCAAGGTTCAAGGTGTACGTAGTTGATTGAAGATCGTATGCGGTTGCGCATGGGCACACAGGGATTAACGCACCACATGCACTACATGCAGCACAATTCATATGCCAGACACTGCCCACAAGGGGAAAGCACTTGATGTGGGGAGGTTGTTTTTGGAGGGTGCCATCGAACGGGTTGCTCCCAAAAGCCCACCGCCATCTCCATAGACGGTTTGAAGCCGCAGCCGTTCACCAGCAGGCTGAACTTGCAACCTAGGTCGTCAAGCTGCGTTGTCCACTGAAGACCTAGAGTGCGAGTTTCGCCTGGTGGTCAACGGCTGCAGCTTCGAGCCGTCTGTGGAGATGGCGATGGGCTTTTGGGAGCACTGTGAGGCGCTCCACAAGCTACGCAGACATCACACGGAGCTGCGCATCGTGTTGCCCAAGAGTAGCAAGAGCCACTCATCCACTACACATACCATGACGCCAGCAGCTAACAGCCATGCAGCTAACAGCCATGCAGCTAACAGCCATGCAGCTAACAGCCATGCAGCTAGCAGCCATGCAGCTAGCAGATGCAACATGGAACGACGGCATGTACGGTACGTCAAGCAGCCGAGTGGCTCCGACTACAATTGCTACCTGGCAACGATTTGGGACCCTGCTTGTAACGTTTGGGCCTAATGCGCGATCCGATGCGCAGCGCGCCGGCGCGGCTCGCTGGTCACACCTGTGCAACGGCGACGTGGGACACGTACGCCTCGGGCGCACCGCTCGCCAGCGCCGCCGCAATCTCCTTGCACGTCGCCAGCAGCTGCCAGGGCTTCTCAGCGCCGCGCCACCACGCCGCCTTGCCGCCTTCCAGCGGCCGTTCGGCGCTTGCAATGATCTGATGATGGGAAGCATTCAAAGGCAGGAAATCGGACTACATTAGCTGGGTTGATGAGCACAGGGCGATGTGCCCCTTGCCAGCAGCGCGGCGCCCAACACAACATGGCAATCGCGCCGGTCGTGCACCGCCCCGCTTGGCATTGAGCAGTACACCTACTGAGACATCCTCGTACAGGCAGTGGTACGTTCTGACGCGTTCTGTACAGGCAGTACCACCGGTAGCGCCAGACCAGCCATCGACTGTTCCAGACCAATGATTGATTGACTTTACATCACTTGGCCGGTCAGGCCATTCATGAATGAGCAGAGCAAATTTAGACCCATGCACACCCACCTTGTCCTGCACGCTCAATGCGAAGGCCTTTCGTTCCGCCATAGGCAGCTTGTCCTTGCCGTTACCCCAGTGGTTCGCCACCTGACACAGCACAGCACAGCGCAGCACACCTGCAGATTGCCTGATTTGCATGCGTTGCGGAGGTGAGCAAGCAAGCTGCAAGTCGTGGCTGCATGGCGCGAGTAAGCAGCGAGTGTGTTATTTTTGACGACACAGTGGGCACACCACGCTGGTGGTGGCGGCAGCTGTGCTGTTGGGCAAACACCCAATGCGGCGCCACATGCGCTCCCTCACCCCACAGGCCCACATGGCTAAACGACAGGTGAGGCAAAACTGAGGTGTCTGCATTGCGTCTAGAGTCTAGACGTATAGTGCGCTTGATGCACCGGTGACAACACATGCATGCATGCACGCATGCATGCATGCATGCCCACACACGCACCTGTATCATGAGCCAGTGCAGGCCTGCAGGGCCCAGCGGGCGCCCCTCGCCAAACTGCAGCAGGCTGCGCGTCATGTCGTCCCCCATCTGGGTGAGGTAGGGGTGCAGGGGATAGGCACGACCCCTGCAGCATCGCAATAATGAAACAGACATCAACCACCACCTCCCCATATCACCACACCCCTGTTTCAGGCTCTCGTGGCAAAGGCATGTGTGAACGCACGCAATTAAGCAAGGTGACTGCACAACAGGCCACAGTGGGTGAGTCGCCCGTGTGCATTCCTGCCACTGGCACAGCCAGTCAGTCACATGGACGCTTGTAGCCAGCTGTCCTCCTGCTGACCTGCAGCACTGTGTGCGCGAACGTGCGCCAGTGCCAGTGCGTGTCCCTTCATTAAAGGCGACGCCCTGGGGGTGCCAGGGAAAACAACCCAATCCAGTGCGGGGGTGTTTTATGCTAAATCATGCGTATGCGCCGGACGTGCGAACCTCCCGCCCTCTCACCTGAAGTCAATGTAGTGCGGCAGGAAGAAGCGTGGCTCCGCCGCCAGCGCCTCCGCCACCGCCAGCCGCACGCTCACCTCCCCCTGCACCGCCACCGCCTCGCGCTGCGCTCGGCGCTCCACCTGCCGCACCAGGCGCCACCACCACGGGCACACAGCACACACACACACACCGGCGATCAACCCATCATGGTTTGGTGCGTTGGTTTATACGCATACGTGCAGTTGCGAGAGGCTACCAACTAACACTCAGCGCTGCTCTGGGTAGAGGGTGGCAGCAGGTGGCTGCAGCGTGAGCCGCCAGGGCAGCAGTAGCACAGGCAGGGACCAAGCCACCACAAGGGCCCCCCGCCTGGTTATGATTTAACGCTGTATGCAATGGCTTGACGCGTCCAGCACCACACAGCTGCGCCGCAGCAAGCATACCGACTAGGTTTGCTTTCCGTCTGCCGTTTACCGTATGTCCTAGATGCATTCGTGCCGCAGTGCACCATATACATGGTTCCGAAACCAACTGAGAGCTCAGGTCTCTTTGTGCGGGGTAGAGGTATGGGTTGTTGTTGTAGCAAAGCATGTGACGAGTTGTAGTACGGTGTATGACAGCCTGTGAAGCATTGAGCACGGTACATTGCTGACGCCCCTGTGCACAACTGCAGCGCACCCACCTGGCCCTTCAGGCGCGCCCGCAGCGATTCTCCGGCCAGCAGCTCCCCGCCCGTAACCAGCAGCTGCCCGCGGCCCTCGCGGCACAAACGCAGGCTCAGGGGAACCCCCGCCACCGCCGCTTCTGCCACATCAGCCTTCGCCTTTGCTGCAGGCGAGGACTTTGCTGGCGAAGCACGTGCCGGGGCTTGCACCGTTGGCGGCTTGCTTGGCTGCGTCGCATGCGCAGGATGAGGCGGCGGCGCCCCCGTGGCAAGCAGCTGACCGCCGCGGCCAGGGTTGCGGTACAGATGCAAGCTCAGCGATACAGCCTCGGAACGCTGTATGCCTTGTTGCACGTGTCCTGCTCGTTGCGTTGCGTGTGCAGCTCCAGGGGAGGCGCCTGCAGTACTCTCCCGAGGCGGCGGCAGCGGCACCCTGAAACCCACTCCAGCCACATCCTCCAGCGCCAGCATGGCGCCTGTCCTGTCTTTCAGGCGTGGTGGGAGGCCTGCGATGCCGCCCCCGGCCTCCCACGCGGCTGCCACCTCGCGGCGCACGCTGTCGTTGATGCGCCTGCGGTGTGGTGTGGGGTGAGTAGGCAGCGGGGACAAGTCGCCCTCAGCGCAGCGTTGATACGATCAACTACCCACCACACAGGCATGCGGCTCAGCGCACCACATGCTGCTCGTCTTGCACCTAGACGCGAGCGCAGGCACACATAGCTGCGCACACATGAGCGGCGTGCAGTGAATGCTTGTAGGCTAACAAGCCTGAACACGATGTGGATGTTAGGCACACATAGGTGCAGGTGGGTGCCCTGTCCTTCCGTCCATCAAAGCATCTCAAGCACTGGCGGTGTGAGTTTGGAAGCATGTCATGCGATGCACAGGGTGTGATGCGATGCAGCAGCATGGCGCCCAGAAGCCCACCATGGCACGTTGCCCAGCAGGTTGAGCGCCTGGAACAGGCCCTGCAGCCGGCCCTCGCTCTGGGCCTCAAGCAGTGCAGCCGCGATTGTAGGGGAGCGCTTGACCTGTCGCAGGAACATCAAGGCAAGGACGGTACCGTGATGGTGCTGCAGGGGTCAGGCATACGGCGCGGCTGCAGTCCGCAAACATGGTACCGCACACCAGCAGGAACCATGTTCCTGCGTACCAAAATTACCAACCCTCCCCAGTCAACTGGCTGGCGGTTGCTGGTTTGATGAACTTCGCGTGTTCAGACAGACGGGCGCCTCTGCTCCCATCGCACCTTGATTGCCGGCGCGGTGAGGCTGAGGTGGCCGCCACGCCGCACCTCCGTCCAGGGCCGCGGCTCAATCAGCATCGGCATCAGCACTGGCCGCAGCATGTGGGCAAACTGCAAGTTGCATGGCACAAGAACCATCAACAAACCCCAAGAACGTCAGGCGAGCTGCCTTGTGCAAAGACATAAGCTCACTGCCATGCATACAACAGACACAGCTGCCTGCTCTGCTCTGATGGCGATGGTTCAGACCCGATGCGTTCGCCAGTTGACGATCCGCTTGTACGCATGCTGCGCATGCGCTCATTGCATGCGCAGCATGCGATGCACCCTCGCGCCGAGGCTGCTTCAGGCGGATGGCATGCTGCTGCTTGCGGTCCAGATGAGAGGCACGCATAGAAATGTCTTAGCAAGTGAGACCGGAAATGCATCCAGTGAAGTTGTAAAACGCCCCCCCCCGATGGCAATGCACGGCACACGCCCCCTCGCCCTGCACTGCTGTCCCTGCCATGCTGTATTGCTCACAACGCAACCATCATAACAACAACTACATTATTTATAACATGCAGGACTGCGCGCCATGTACATTTGTGACGCGTGCAGGCCTCACTCACCCCCGAGTCGCCCATCAGAACACGCAGCGCCTGCGTGTGGAGCGAGATCACGCCTTGGCGATGGCCGTTCCGCTCTGCATGCCCAACACACACATACACATGGAGGTTACATACACGTGCGGGTAGTCAAAGTCACACACACATGTTACACGGCGATGGCGCGGTTTCACGAGGGTCCCATGTCAACGCAATGCCGCATGCAGGCATGTCTGCCGGGACAAAATTAAACAATGCAGCCTCAGCAGTGCGTATGCAGCCTAAATGTGCGGCTTGCATGTGCGATTTGGGGATGCATGCGATGCTGCGATGGTGTCAGCAAGTGGATGTTGGCTGTTGTAAGGGTACAGGGCCAGGAGGCGGGGCGCCACGGCACATAGCTGTGAGCACCTTGAACAAACTCAGACGCCTACGCGAGGGTCGCCTCCATTCAGTGACATGCTCATGGAGGATGCTGTCAGGCCTGCGCACCGCAGCGTATGCTTGTGCAGCGGGTGCCCCATGGGCAGCACTGCGCCAGCGTCAGGCTGCATGTACAGCGACCTACCGTTGGCGCGCAGCAAGCCGTGGCTGAATGCAGGGACCATCTCCTGTGAACCTGCAGGCTCCTCAACCTTGGCAGTCTGCAGATAGACAAAGCCCAAAAGGCAACCACACACACAGAATGGGTACGGTCGGCAAAACACCTCAGCACCGCCCGCATAGGACATCCAGATCTCGATGGACCACACCACTAAACGCACCCAATACACCACAGGGGCAATACCTGCCTGAGATCCCGGACCGGCCTTTGACACCAAACCAAGCAACCTGAACTCCAAATGGCAGTACAGACAGTGGCAGTACAAACAGCAGTACAAATCAGCAACGGGCAGCGCACCGGCCTATCTCACCTTGAGGAGCAACGACAGGAGCGCGCTCCCCACCTGCAACCCGGCACACGCAGCCGCGGAGCATTACATCACACGCACAGCCAGGGCACGTTGGGTGTAGTAAGATGCACACGACACGGCAATGCGCATGATGAAAGGAGCGGTGGGAATGCCACAAACATCACTCAACATGTAACAGCAGCTGAGCCCATGTGCATCACTCCTCTGACCGCCGTGCATAAGCGTCAGTCACCACTTCACTGCCACGTGTGAGGCCAACACAACCTTGTTGCCACGCGAAATGGCAACAGCAGCCGCCCGCTAGCGCACCTTAACGCGCTTAGCCTGGTCCCACACCGCCAGCGCCTCCGCGGCATCCAGGCTGGCCATGAGCACGCGCTTCACGCGGGCGCGCCCGCGCGCGTCCGGGTAGGCGCGCGGGAAGTACACGCGCTCCACCTGAGCGCGCAGCGCGTCGAGATCCGCCTTGCGCGCACGATACGCTGCAGCGCCCTGCACGCGACTCGCACACACACACACGCACACGCACACAGTGTACACATATGTGCACACGTTAGTCAACTATCATTGACACATCGTGCTTACTGCAGCCTGCTTTGAGATGACCAGCCAACCATGGTTGCTTACAGGAGCCGCGACATTAGCCCAGAAACCTGGCCACCGTCAGGTGCAGTCGTTGTCTACACGCTGCATGGTCCCACCACTCCCACGGGAAGCTAATCTTACGGCCCGCATGCACGCACGGCCTCCCGGGCCACGGACAGACGGGCAGCAGCGCTGAGTGCCACAGTGTGCAATCACCCACTCCGCAGGCAACGATTGCATGCAACACAATGACAACGCCGTCCACACATGGTGTGACACTATCAGTGCCCACCAGGGGCAGCTGAGGGAGCGCAGCGTGGCTTGTTGTGTGGGTGCTCACGGACGAGACGCCTGAGGGCGCAGAACCGGCAGTACTGGCAGTGTGCTGGTCTCACTCACCCGAGCCACCCGCTGCTCATGCTCCTCAGACTCCAGACCCTGCGCAAGCACGTCAAAGTGCGCCGCCTCCGCCTGCACACCCGCCACGAACCACATGATGTAGCCACCACGTTAAGGCGGCGTTGATGCAGCGCAAGCAGCACCATTGCAACACTTAAACGGAGGAAGTTCTGTGCATGAAATGCCTCAGGCGCAAAGAATAGATTCGTTTTGGTTGTATCCTGAATATTCCCGATACCCGACAATGACCAGACCACAGGGTAGCCCTGGGAAAGACATCCAAAGCATATCCTGCATCCCGACGCTTATGAAGTGAAATACCGGTACTGAAATGGAGCGCGCGACAGGGGCGGCATCTCGCCCATCCAAGGTTAAGCACACGAGCTTGTGGCACTTCAGCGTGCCACCAGCAGACAAGCGGTGTGAAGCAAAGCAGCAGCGTGAGGACAAGCGGCGTGAAGCAAAGCAGGGGCGTGTCTGCATGCGGCGGTGGACGACGGCACGTGCTGGTGTCGCCCTGCATGCAGCCGGGAGGCCGTCACCCACCTGGTTGAGGGCCCGTTTAGCGGCCGAGACGCTCTTGCGCTTCTCATGAACCATGTAGCACACCTGCGGGGCGTTGGGCGGCACAGCGCAGGGAGCGCGATCAGCGATAAGGATGGGCCTCGAGCAGAAGCATGTCACTACGTCAGTGCGACATGTGAATATGCATGTGTTTGAATGCACACAATGAGTATGCAGTTGTGCACCGACTGTCGGGTATGTTGCGGGTGTATATGTGCGGTGCATGTAGCGCTTTTGCCAGCTCAAGCACCCACCCAGCACATGCCTTTGGGTGCGTACCCCACCCGGGCGGCAAGCCTCGTGTGCAAGCACGCTTGCGCTTGGTCGTTTCGGGCCAGCTCACACTGCGCATGCGCATCCTGCTAAAGTGCTAGTACAGTGGCACCCAAGGATGCTGCTGGCGTGAGGCGCTGAGCACTGGCGATGCACGAAGACAAACAGCATGGCACTTCACGCCGGTCATCATCTACAGGGGGTGTTGGCCTCGGCTAGAACGCTCCAAGTGTAAAACATAAAAGCAAAACTCACTCCGGCAGAGCCATGCGTACCTGGTTGTACGTCGCCAGGTCCTGAATGGCCTCGCCAATCGCATCTGCCAGGTGCAGCGCCGTGTACTCCCCCAGGGGCAGATGCCACGGCTTGATTTGCCCCCTGCTGTACCCGACCAGAGTCTCATCCACGCGCGTTGCGCCAGCAGCAGCGGAACCGGTTTCATCGGTTTCGGAGGAAGGCGTTGCAGAGTGGACGGCGCCGTCCAGCGTAGGCCCGCCTGCTGCGGCTACCGGCACCGCCACTGTGCCCAAGGCGCGGTCCGTTCCCTTGCTTCTGCGCAAGAGGATGCCTTGAAGGACAGCTGCGAGCACGCATGACAACGGCAGCAGCCACCCCAGCACATCCACCTCACCACGACACGCTCCGAAACCAAGCCAAGCGCAATTCTCCTGCATGCCCAGCTGGATAATGACATCGATGGTAATCAAACAAGGCAGAAAGCATGTCGGGGAGCGATCATGCACAATACCTGAAAGCGTTGCGCTGGCTACTTGTTCCAGGTCCAGTCCTGCCACCAACGGGAGCCACTCCATCCGCTGCCACACGGCCTCCCGCAAATTCTCATCGTTATGAGAATCCTCCGCTGCCACCGCTTCGCTCGTCATGCTCGCACCATCAACACCAGCGGCAGGCGCAGCAGCGGCCGCCCCAGCGGCAGCACTTGCTCTGGGGGCAGCAGCGCCTGAGGCGGCAGCGGGTGCCCCAGCAGCCCCGATAACACGCGTGTCCCTGCCAACGAGGGCGGTGCCACCGCCCGTGCCGCTACCAAGCACGCAGCTGCCGCTGACGGGTGCATGTGCGGCTGAGGCCACGCTGCTGCCGCTGGGCCTGGCAGCCGCGGCAGCGCCAGCTGCAGCTGCGGCAGTGCTGCTGCCGGCCCTGCCCCGACCAAGCACGCTGTGGCGCGCTCTGGCCTGTGCAACGATGCGGTCCTCAAAGTCCCTCGTTGCCGCCTCCCACGCCTGATCCGACAGCTGAGGGGAATCAAGTCGGCTTTCCCCTGCCGCCCCAGCGCTGATGCCCTTGCTGCTGGCCTTGCTGCTCCTGCTGCTGCTGCTGCTGCCTCCTTTCTTGCGTGGCTTGAGGTGTGGCGCTTCTGCGAGGAGGCTGTTGAGCTGCACAGAGCATAGCGGCCACCAGCGCGCCACCAGCAGTCAGTACCCATCACGCTTATCACACTCATCCATCGCACGCTTACAGCATCAAGTGCAGCGCAAAACGCATATCGTGGGGTTAACTGTCTCGCACTCATTGGAGGCAGTCCTCTGCACTCCATCATCTCGTGTCACGCGCTGATCCGGCACCAGAGGGCATGCGGCACAAGCATCGACCCCGCTGAATGGCTCGCGCATCCGTCATGCGCCGCATGCACCACGCATGCACCCCACATGCTGAGTGAGTGCCATGCACCATCACACTGTCATGAATCACGATGCGTTGCGCGCTGGTACGAAGATGCAACGCGCATGTTGACATGCACGTGCCGCCGTACCTGCGCCATCTCTGCCTGGATGGCCTCCACCAGCGCGGGCTGCCAGCTGCCCAGCAGCAGCTTTGTGCCGGGTAGCGCCGACACGCGGCCCTCCTCCAGCGCACAAGACGCCTCCTCCCTGCGCAGAGCCGCGACCACCACCACCACCCTGATTACGCACCCTGGATTGGCCAGCTTGCCCCCTAATCGGCCCGTTCCAACCAGCTTCATTTCATGCGTCGTGCACTCGTGCTGCTTCAGTGTTCCAGGTCCGCCAATCAGCATTGCCATGCTGCATGATACGGAATCAAGCATGGAACAAAGCCAGGCCTGATGCAGCATTACCGGAATGCATCATGCTGATGCGGCATGAACGCATTACTGGAGTGCGTCATGCGTGCAGCAGGAGAGCACAGCGCATGTGCACTCCCTGTTCACAGGCGGTACGAATGGTGCAGCGTACACCCCACCTGAAACGCTCGAGCGCCATCTGGCGCGCATGCTGCTCCGACTCAAACTGGCGCCTGTAGGCTTGCGCCAGCTCACCGATAAGTGCTGCGACGGCTGGCGGTTCGCCGCTCAACGCGTTGCTGACCGCGTGATGTGTGGCCGCCCGGGTAGCAGCGGCGAAGTGCCCTGGTGCCAGCTGCTGCGGTTGCTGCTGCTGCCGCTGGGCAGCGCGTGTGAGCTGCTCCGCCGCCCAGCTGCCAGGCAGGGATGCAGCAGACCTACGCGCTCGTGCATGCACACGTGCAGGCGGGGGTTACGCGATGCGAGCGACGGAGGGGGCTGCCAGAAGGCACTGATGCCCAGCGGTGTCACTGATGCCCAACAGTGCGGTGCCACCCTGGACCCGTTGTTTTGAGGTCATGAATGCCGCCCTGGCCATTATTACTCACCACTCACAAAGCATATGGGCGGACTGATATGGCGGTGCAGGTGGACCGGTGTCCCAAGACCCTGCATTGTAATTTGCCTTAATTGACCCGCTGCATACCCCATCCACTCACTTGATGTGCTCAAGGAAGCTGGCCTGCATATCAGCGGGCAGCACAGAGCCTGTGATGTTGGCAGCGCTCTCCAGGGGGGGCACGATCCCCACCTCGCTCTCCTCTTGCAACACTGTTGTCGCGTGGTATTCGTGCTGACCGCGTTGCTGGGGGTAGTGACGATACGCTATGCCAGCCATGTCCAGGTATGGGCGGAGGGCGTCTTGCCAGGCGGGCGGGGGTGCGTTGGAGGCGTCCATAGGCAGGACGACAACGGGGGGGGCGCGGGGTGGGGGGGGCAGGTCCGCGGCGCTGGAACTGGAGGTGGGCATTGCGGGTTCAGGGGCAAGCGATGGTGACTGCCGCTCAGAGCGCGCGCTTCGCGGCCCCTTCCTCGGCTCAGTTGCGCCTTGGCTGGGTTTGCTTACACTCGGTGCAGCTGCGGAGCGCGCAGTCGCATCATGCTCCAGCCCTGGTCCCAGCCCTGGTCTCAGCACTGACGCACTCACGGGTGAGAGTAAGTGAGTAGGTCCTGATCTCACGTGTCCCGGCTCAAGAGCTTGCCCGAATCCGGATGGCCCAGCTGTCTGAGCGTCGAGCGCCGAGCGTTTCGTCGCGTCGCCAGCGCTGTTCATGACAGTGGCATCCGCTGGTTGTAGCAAGGCGTGTAAGGACAAATCATGCTGCCAGTGGCTCTCGTGCTCTCCGTTGGTTGGGCAGAGGGCCACCCTGGCTTGGCTGCCTGGGGAGCCCAACAAGCGGGTGGGTACGGCGGTGCCTTGCATACTTCCGCTGCCGTCCACCCCACGAAGGGTTTGCCACAGGCCGTGGGCCAGCTGAGGTGATGGCAACAGGCGGGTGGGAATAGACTGATGTGATGCCTTGGACGCCGACGAGAATGCAATGGATGCACCTGCCAGCGTTGCGCTACTACAGTCAGTGCCTGGGGTCAAGTCAGCCGTGCTGTAACCGGACCGAGGTAGGGTAGGGCCAACTTGCAGGCTGCCTTGTTGGGAAACGGTTTGGCGTGGCAGATGTGTTTGCAGAGGGATAGGAGTGGCGCCGTGCGGAAATCGTTGGGGCTGCTGCGGCGCCTGTCCCTGCCTTTGCTGCAATTCAGTATGCTGCCTTGGCGGTGTTGTCTGAGCAAGCGGCCTGGTTACGCCAGAGGCAGCTTCCTGCTCTGTGGGCGGGTCTGGCCGTGTCACTGGCACAGTGAGCGTGCGCCGAATAGCTGAACCTGCCATGGCTGACGCACCGACGTGAGCCCCGAGCGAGGTGCTGGTAAATCGGGCTGGGCGGAGCGGCAGAGGTCCACAAGTCAGAGCTAATGGCAACACTCCAGAGCGCGGGTCAGGCACAACTGAATGTGTGGAGCGGCCTACAAAGACCATACGCCTGATAACATCATGAACGTCACCCGGGGTCACGCTGCGAGCTTCCAACAGTCCCAACGGATTGGGCGACGCCTGCAGCAAAGCGCTGCAGCCTGAAAGATGAGAAGCCGCCGGCTTTCCTGTTTCAGACTGACGGCCGTCCGCTGTGCTTGGCAGCCCCAGAATGGGCTGTGTGAGGCGCCTGCGGCTGCCAGCATACTGTGCGTGTCCACTTAATACCGGGTCGTTTGCATCCACTAGTGACAGCTGCTCACCTTGTCCCTTTCCAACTGCTGATGTCGGTTCCGCTGCTGTGGGAGTCGCTCCACAGCAGGGCCTGGTGGGCAGCACTGCCGCACGCACGCTCGAATGCAACGCTGCACAGCAAGTTGCTGTGCAGTTCAGGGAGCATTTGCTGCAGCTTTGTGCCGCTGCCCTCCATAGCATAGAAGCTGTGTGCGCTCCTGCGGCCTGCATGCTGCACCGGAATACTGTTACTGCGCAAGCCGCCTGCAACGCTCAGGTGACATACAGCCCGGGTTGGTGCATAAGTCCACCATACTGCCAGTGTGTATCGTGCAAAGTAATAAGGGATATGTATGGGACAGTTTGTGACAGTGTAGGCAAAGTCTCGTTTCGATGGTCCGTCGATTGTCCTCGGTAGCCGCATGCAACTCCCTTTGCATGCGCCTGCTCACCATGCATGTTTGCTGCGCTGCGGCCGTACACAGCGGCTTCTGCGTGGTTATCACGGCGCCAATCCCTTTCACTGAATGGCGACACACATTCAACCGTGCAGTACCAGCAGTTCGCCCTTGCTGTCGATGGAGACGATCCGGTAGATGTCGCCATAGACAGGCATCTGCATCGTGCTGACAGCGCTGTTGCGTCTAATGTACACGTAGTCACCCGGCTCATACCGCAGCTTGGCCACATGTTGATTGATTGACCTAACTGGATGTACGTTACAGGATTTCATCAAGTTCAACATGCATGTGTCCACATGGGCAGGGCCAGCATGCCTTCTATGCATCATGGAAAACACGCTCAGGTGGCGACACGCGCGCTGACGCCCTGTCACACAATCCAACACACAGCTGCCAAATGCAGGCCGGATCTCAAGTGTGGCACACATATCAAAACCAGACTGCAGGGTCGCATCCTCAGTTTTGCACACCTAGCCCAGTCCCAAAAGCGCAAAAGGGGCTGGCGGTGTGGTGTTTCAACGGGTGACGGCCGCTGAATCCTTCTTAACTTGTGTGATGACAATTGCCCCACTGCTGCTGCTGGAACTCCAGCTGGTAGCTTGCAGCGCGGAAAACTGGTCTTCAGTCGTCCGGGTCCTCAGTTGGGTCGTCGCTCCAGCGCTCAACAGCGATCATGAGTCGCTCCGTCCGGAACTGCAGCTGCTCCAGCTGCTTCTCCGCCTCCGTCGTCAGCGTCGCGCCACGCTGCTGCGCAACGTGGCAAACCTTCACGCACGTGCGCAGTGATGCAACTAACTGGCGATTCAAGGATGTTTGGA
This sequence comes from Chlamydomonas asymmetrica, assembly GCA_001662385.1. NCBI lineage: Eukaryota > Viridiplantae > Chlorophyta > Chlorophyceae > Chlamydomonadales > Chlamydomonadaceae > Chlamydomonas > Chlamydomonas asymmetrica. The sequence continues at coordinate 21,136 of BDDA01000307.1, read as the reverse complement.
GGTGTTGTGTGGGGAGGAATCCGGTGCGTGTGTGTATGTCTGACTTGGGCCCAGGTGTACCTGCATACGGTGATGAGTCAGCGGCAACGTCACCACGGAAAGTGGGAGCGAGCGCTGAAAGCGTGCAGCGAAACAGCAGCGGGATTGTAGCAAGAGCGCACGTGATGCAGGCGAGGCAAGGATAGTCAAACAATTTGCTGCAAGCCGCATGCAGCTGTGTGGCGCGTGCGGCATGTGCATGCATGGAAAGGCGCGCGCACAACGTGAAATTCTGCCGGCGTCAACAGGAGGAGCGCTTGCGCCGACAGCTGCTGCTCGCAGCATGAGTGCACGTGAAAAATGTACCATGGGAGGTGTGGTTTGCCTGGGATGGTATTGCACAACCGTGCATATGTCGCCAGGCGCTGCTCGGGGATATTCGAGGGTGTTCGCTCCGCGACAAGGCCAGCCAAGACTGAAAATGTGCAGTGACGAAAGCGTAAGCAAATACAACAGGACCGATGTAATCACGAGTAGCTATCATGTGCAGCGCCACCTATCCGATGCTGCACATGCGATTAGATCCTGCGAGCACCGCAAACCTAGTACATGTTGAACGGCAGTTGGGCTGCTCCCTGTGTAACGCAGGCCCTTGCCAGTCCCCAGCGCAACTGAGCAAGAAACCTTAGCTAGCTAGCTGTGGGGCCAGAAACCAAACCACTGAGGCAGGTTCCATAAGATACCGCATGACTCTCAACTGCGGCTGTGAGCAACTGTATTGCTGTGTGTAGTGGTTTGCCATGGACAGTTTCGCAGAACGGTGTTTTGCGGGTGTGGCAAAACCACCAGCATATTCCAGGCTTATTAAAACCATGTGTAAAGTATAACGGACAGGGATTCAGCTACATGTGCAACAAACGCGCGGTACATCGCTGTGCAGCAAGAAAGCAATGCGCAGGGGGGGCATTGCGGAAGCGGTCTCAGCGTGGGTGGTGCGCTGGGACCCGAGCAACAGGACACCCTACACCTGGTCCGCACCAATAGACTGAGCTATACAGTTCGACACTCAACAGGTAAACACCCGTCTACTACCGTTGTTGACGAAGTGACTTTCAGTCTCAGTGCTAATACAGAGCACTTGGACAGTAACCAGTAACTCGCTTATTGCCAAATAGGGGACTGCAGTTGCAGCCACGTTAAACGGATACAACCGTCCCACAACGCAGGCATCGACGGCAAGCGACGACGGAGTCCTTTCAGGCACGTTCATAAGCATGCAGCAATACAGGAAGTTTTGAGAGTTTATCAACTTGAGGAACTGGTTTTCCAGTCCCCAGAGATGGCCTGAAGCTGGCCTCTCACCCTCTAGGCGGACGACGCAAAGGACACCCTTCTTCTGCTGAAGTTTAGGATTGAGAGTAGGGAACCTACAGGGCAAATATGCCAAGACAGAAGCTTAACTACAAAACGACGACGGGACAACATGACATGATAATCTCACAAAATGAAGGGGCCGTTGACAACTGTCGACTCAGACGTCGTTTTGCGTGTACAAAATCCAGTCTGGACAGAACCGTAGAACGGCCAGAGTGCCAAACCTATCGCACCAGTGTCCATTTCTCGCCTTGCGTACGCTGTGTACACACTGTGTCCGCCACGGGCAAGTCTGTAAGTCTCATACGATCCATTCCATACGGTGTTGCTGGTAGCTAAACCTCGCGTCGCGTTGCTGCACGTTTCAAGGGGTTATTTGGCGTCCGTCGAGTCCCGGGGCACCTCGCCCCGGTTCGAACCGCCACTTTGCTGAGCGGCAGGAGACATAAAGCTGAGGTTGCCGCTAAAGACCACATGCAGCCTGTGTTGCTGCAGAACGGTCAGCACGCCTTGTTGCTTCAAAATGGGCAGCATATTATTCTGCAGACTGGAGTTTTTCCCGGTGCTCTGGGAGAGAGAGCGTTGCGGCCTGACTCTCTCGTGTTCGGGCAGGAGCCATTCACCTGCTTGGAGCGTGCAAAGCCCAGCACACACAGTGGGCTGGTGAGCTTCGTTTCAGAGGCTACACACTTGCCAGTGCAGGTGTCGGAGGTGCTGCAAGGCAGCATCGTCGGGCCTCCTTCGCCACGCATCAGTGGCGCTGCCCCGCCAACCCCCACACTCCAGCACCAGCAGCAGCAGCAGCATAGTTACTTCTTTCCGACTGCTCGGCAACAGCAACAGCAACAGCAACAGCTCGTGCAGGCAGGTTCGCGGTTCGAGTTGTCGCGCATTATGCCTGTCATAAAGCATGAGCCTGGTACTGAATCAGAGGTGGGCAGCGCTGTCCAGTTACCACTTCCTCACGGTACCATGCCCGCGAATGGGGCAGAAGACTGGCAGCGGAAGCCAGCGGACGCTTCTGCGCCAGCACTATCACGTGCTTCCGCAGAAAGTTCGTCACACAACGCCAACAACGCGGACCGTACGGCTGGCCTTGGGACGTTCAAGGTGCCTGGTCACAAAGGCTTTCCGACTCGCTTTGCAGCAGCATCAAGGGCAGAGCGTGCGCTGCCGGCAAACTCGACTGCCTGCAGAATGCTGGAACGAACGCGGGACTCCCTCACCCGCTGTCCGCCTGCTCGCTGCACGCAACAGCAGCAGCCACAGCAGGGTATGAAGGCGCCTCCACAGCTGTATTCAGCATCAGACAGCGGCGAGCTGAGCATGCACATGCGACAAACGTACTCCAAGGTTCAGTACTTGAAATGCAAGGAGAAGGCGCTGGAGCAGCTTCTGCCCCTGCTGCGGACCTTAGATACGAGCCCCGAATTCGACACTGCTGGTGGGACTGGCGCGTCTTTCGACCCGAGCCGTACTGGATCCCGAGGCACGAAGCGACCTTGCAACAGCGGTAGTGACAACATTAGCGGGGCGGGCGGGACCAAGCAGGCCCGCCTGCAGCACACTGCGCCTGTGTCCGTGGCTGCAGAAGAGGAGGAGGACGCTGTGTCGGAGGACGATGAATGGGACGCGGATAAACAGGCTGATGCGGAGCTGTTGAAGGCGCGAATTCAGCAGCAGCTGCGCAGCATGCTTCATGCGCGATATGCACAGGAGCAGGGTGCCAGCCAAGCAGTGCCACAACTCAGCCACCCTTTCGCATCCGCACCAACAGCAGTGCAGGTGTTAGGGTCGGACACCAACCTCCTTGCCCGCCCTCAACCTGGATTGACCAGCCCAGGACAGGTGCAACATGTCACCTTGACGCCGGAGCAAGCAGCTGCGCTTGGTATCAACGTGTCTGGTGGAGCGCCAGTGTGCGTGGTTGTCGTCCAAGGTGCCAACACGCCTATGTTGCCCGCTGCAACCGCCTTCCCATCCCACCTGCAACAAGCCCGGCAGTTGCAGACCCTGCCACAGCTGACTTTCGACCCCTCGCAGCACTTCCAGCTGGCAGGTTCAGATGGTCGCGGTGGCCTGATGCTTACGCAACGCGCCGACGCGATGCACGCCGCGCTGCAGCAAGCGCTCTCCTTACAACTGGGCTCGCACCCTATGGTGCTCCAACAGCAGCAACAGCAGCAGCAGCAGCTGATGGTGAGGGACTCACGCATGCCGCAGTACGCTCTGACGACGCTTGCACACCAGCAGCCTGTGCAGCCGGGGGCACACGTGGCACAACAGCCTCGTAGCAACACCCAGGCGGACTTGCAGGCTGTGCTAGGCCTTGCCGCGCTGAGATCCAGGCAGGTTTAGGTCGCAGCTCATTGTTGCATGCGTGTCGTGCTTCTGCTGGAGCACCAGAGGCTTGAGGGCCGGGCAAATAAAACGGCTACCAATCTCGGAGAGTTATGCTGCACATGCACTGATCACTGACGCTCCTGTTGCCAAGCGCACACAAACCACATCATAGCTACATATGTGTGGCATCATGCAGCGGCTTGGGTTCATTCCTGCTCCACACCAAGGGCAATGCGGTCGTTTGCGAGCTTGGGCGCGTGCTGCATGCGTGCCTGCATCTGCGTGCACATGGATTCTGTTCACGCGCCATGGGACCTGTGGATCGAGTATTTGACATCACTGGGCATTACATCACCGGGCATTTTTAATTTTTTTTGTTTTGCACTACCGAAATGCACTTGGCCCAACCTATTCCTTGTGTCAAGTGGGGCAGCCATGCAAGGGGAAGGAGCGACCGACTGACCGCCTGTCATTTTACAGCCAATTCACTTACGCAAGGCATCCATGGTTGTCTCCTTGCATGTGTCTCCTTGGCTGCAGCATAGGTTAGCCCTAGGTCGTTATCATGAAATAATGACAGGAAACAGCCAGTGCCGGCTGCGATTGCAGGCGATGCGCGTTTGGACCTGTGCTGCATTCCAGGATCCCACTGGTGGGGCGGGGGGTCTCTTGAGTATTTGCAGCGGACTGCTGTGCATGCATGCATGGTATGCTTGGCCCCGTTCAAAGGTCTTGCTGGGGTGCATACCCGGGTGCATCTGGTGCGTACAGACGTCGTGTTCTCCTGGGCGATGAAGTATGAGTCTCATCACTCATGGGCGTGATGACACACACAAGCAGGACTGCAGTGCTTGACTAAGCTGGCTGCACAGCAAGAGCATCCCACTGGTTTCGGCATGCGAGCATCCATGCATCATTTGTTCGCGCGGATTGTTGTATTTGGTGAGTGGTGCTGCCAGCCGCTGCTTAATCAGTTGCACCCGCCATGTTGTATTGCAGCAAGCGTGTACACTACCATACGTATGTTCACACTATGTTGCATGTCATTTACGCTTGGAAACTCTCATGAGAGCCTGTTGAAGTGCTCTGTCCGAAACACCGCTGCTGTGAGACTGAAACCCAATCCATTCCTTCCATGACCTTGTGCGTTCCCTATACATTACAACTGCTGCGTGGTCAGCAGCAGCGAAACCACGCATGCACATAGGTTATCGGTGAAACCTCAAGTGCATGGCGCTCCGCATGGTTTGCAAGCCACATGTCTAAGCCTACCCTACTGGCGCTCATTTGATGCGAGTGTGCGACACCCTGCCCGACATATGCATTATGACGGGCGGCACACACATTAGTCTATGTGCTGTACACGGTGCTGTTGACCGTGGCTGTTAGCGTTGGCTGCACATCCTGGTGCTCCGAAGCACGTTTCAGGTGCAATTCTTTACCACCTTATGTAGCCCTTTGGCTGTGACGCCTATGCACGTTCCTTCAGCTTGAAGGGCGTCGCCCTTCATCATGCCGCGGTGCATCACACACAGCAGACTGCTTGATTGCACGGTAGGTCCATGGCAATGCCAGTGCCCCTACCAAGCGTAACCGTGTGCTATCTTATCCAGTCAAGGGCGAAGAGCCAACTATCATACGCTGCTTAAGCCGTAGTGCTGCTCATAAATGGTTATATGTTGAACATTTGGTATCTGCTTCTTGCGTGTGACAATCCCGGTACTGCTGGCCATAGATCGCGGAGAAGCAGCAGCAGGAGGACAAATGACAATACAGGGCCTCCTTTGCGCTACGCGGTGCACCGACTGGACGCAAAGTGCAGACAGTTGATGTATGGTGCAGCGTCGCAACTGAACTCGCAGCGACAGACCAGAACGCCGACAGGCAGCAGCACCAATGTAGCAAGCGCAGCCAGTACTGACTGCCTGGCAGCACGACATGCGGCAGGCCACAAGTAACGCGAATGGGGTAGTGAGCCGCATGGGGTGCAGTACACGAGCTGCCACTGGTAGAGCGATGAGTATAAATCCCGGGCTGATCAGTCAAGGACGGCTACTGATGTTTCGCTCGCATCCGCTGCAGGTGGCGTTCGCGTCAGCTATGTCCTGAAGGTGTACGAATTGGACGATGTGACGTAGCGCACCCATCTGCATAGCACCCGAGGTAACACAGCTGCTCAGCAAGGGAAGGCACTCGTCGAACCATTGCACCGGAGGACAGGTCACAACCCGCTAGGCATGGTGTTCACTGTTCAGCCACTGCATACCGTAATATGACGCAGGGCCTGGCTGGGGGTACCAGATCCACGCTGCTGCACACACCTGTGTGCCTATTCTTATGCATACGCATGATGCATACAGCACGTCCCCACGGGGATCACCCTGCATGCCCCCATGCGTGCTCTTCCTGACACACGCACCTGTAGGGGTTGTAGTTCTTGTCCTTTTTGAGTATTTGGAGATACTTGAGCGCCAGGCGTGACGCGGAGTACATCGGCACCGTGAAGCGCAGGTTCACGGGCCCCACCTCGGCCCGCAGCGCCGGCCCGTAAGGCTTGTCCAGCGTCAGCCGCGCCTGCGCGCATGTGGGGGGCAGGGGGGGCGGGCGGTGCATGCATCTTAACGCGTGCTGTCATGGCGATGCACCACAGGGAACACATGGTATCCATCCGCAAAGGGTCGCCTGGCCTGCATAGCACTGGCACTGCTAATGAGATGCCCATCCATACACACTTGCGCATCATGACAGGAGCTTAGCTGCAGTTGCGGTATGAGGCAGGTGATGAATGTGAGGACGAAACGGCAGCGCAGGCAAGGTGCCAAAAAAGGGAGCGCCACGAGTTGTGGAACCAGATGTTGTCAGCCAGTCAGGGAAGCAAGCTGAAGCTTAAGCCGAAGCACTGCACCATGCACACCCTGACACGTTCAGGCGTGCGGAACACGCGACAGCACATCGCTACGGCTGTAAGGCATGACTGTCTACCCGCCTATATCCTCCAGGTCAGGGCTATGTGCGCACGCACACTAATGCACCGTACATAATGTTTTAGCATGTTACACCCTACAAGTACGTGGGGAGTGAGCTGGCTGGCGTTGCCGCAGTCTGCTCTCACCTTGAGCGTGGCCTCTGTGCCGCCCTGGCAGCGCTTGAAGCGCCAGCGCAGCATGTGGCTCTTCTCCACGTACTCCCAGCTCTGCCCCGAGGCCACCGCCGCGGCCGCCGCCGCCTTGTTGGGCCCGCCGCCGCCGCCGTTGCCCAGCCCGCTGGACCCTGGAGTGGATGCCGCGCCCTGCTCCATGTCGCAGTACACACGCTGCACGTAGCTGGGTGTCGGGACCTCCACCTGCGGTGCGACACAGGCGTTGTGGCAACGACGCGAGCACAACAAAGCAGCAGACACGCAAACTGGGGAGGGACAGGCGACGGACCAACATGACACGACGGGCGCCACCACGCATGGCGCCATCGCGTGCTGATGCTGTGCCGTTGCACGTTGGGCCCCATGGATCATGCAGGCTGCAGTACCACATCGCGTGGGCCAGTTGGCCCTGCCAAAACCGCAAGGCAAAACAAACGTATCGCGACCTGCAACGCGGTTGCGACCGGGCTTGCGCCTGTGCTTTCAGTTGGTTTGCGCCCATTCCTGCATACACGCTTGCGCCGCTTGTACAACACGCAACACATCTGCGTGTGTGCATATCTCACCTCCAGCCCGCTTGCTGCCCGGTCAGCCGGCAACTCGCACCACAGCCTGAGCGTCAGCAGCGCCTTGTGCTCAGAGTGTGGGTCGGGCTCAACCTGTCACGCGACCAGCCACACCAGCGCCGCCACCAGAGCACAAACACTAAACCAGCCATTGACTGTTGGACCAGGCGGTGATGAATCAGGTACAGCCCGCAGGACAGTACTGCAGAAGGCTGCACTGGCGCGGGAGAGTGAATACGCCATGCATGACGGGCTGAGTAAACCTACCCACACAACAATTGGTGGTTAACTGGTTCTCAATGCCAAGACTGTGGACGGATGCAGGACCCTGGCTGCCAGGCCAAATGCAAACAGACAAGCGAAAAAAGCAACACCTGCTGCTGCATGCACACACGCGCACTGCCAGCTCACAGCACAGCTTGTCAGCTGCAGGCAGTACCCCGCCATGCCTCTCCGTCTCCTCACACCCCACACGCCCCCGCCACGGCACCACCAGACGCTGATGCCATGCACCCATCTGCTGCAGCCATGGTCCACGCATCGCCCCCGCTCATGCATTCTCATCAACGCGCCCCCGCCCCCCCCCCTGATGTACCATACCTGCGTGTAGAGCCTGAAGGGCGGCTTGAAGCTGTGCCGCGTGCGGTAGTTCATCAGCGCAAACTCGCCATCCGGGGGCACAAGCGAGATGGTGCGGTCCACATCAAACGACTCCAGGTTGGCCACCTGCACCGCAGGCCAGCGCGCCACAGCACGATTTGTTGGCGGAATGCTTAGCATGCTGCAGATGTGACAACGTACGGCCCAGTACAGTGCGGACGGGTGGCCAACACGCAGTTGGCATCAACCAACGCTTTACCAACAGTCCCACAAACAAAGCTCACACGACGATGTTCAGAATTCACCGTCTACAAAACGTAACTCCCACATATGTGAACTTGTGATGCAATCGGGACAGCGGGGCGCTCGAGCGTCCAGGCGCCGCACAGGCGGGTCGCGGTCGGGGGAAGAGAGGATGATCGCGTCTCACAGCGAGCGAGCGAGATGTCACGCGGGGAGATATAGCCTGAGGCTCAGCCCCACACCAATCCAGCCACTACAGTGCTGCTCATGTCTCACAGTGCTCAGTGCGCGATGGCAAGGTGTCCGCATCTCACATTACTCCTGGAGCCTCACAGCGCTCTCACCTCGTGGAAGTTGCAGTCGTCCAGCACGACCGCATGGCCGCCGCCCGCCTCGCTGCCCAGCAGCGCGCCGCCGTACGGCGCGTCCCGGCGCGCGATCACCAGGTCCTCGTTCAGCTTGATGCGCAGCGGCGGGTTGCCCGCCAGGTACGACTTAATCTGCACGCTGCCCTCTATCTGCAGGCAGAGGGCGCCGAGATACCACGTGGCGAGCATGGCAGGGCAGGGCAGGGCGTATGTGTGTGGGTAGGTGGGTGAGTGTGGTCTCTGCGTCAATAACAGCGGTGGTGAACCCTTCGCTCGCGTGCTGCCGGGGTGACGACCGCCGTGAGAGCAGCGGGCCATGCGCTCGGCGCACCTGCGGTGTGTATGCCGGTGGGGTTGCTTAACTGACGTGCACATGTTAACTCATGGCAACCGTGGCCCCCAGCATGCCGGTGCGCAGTGCTCCCACCACATCGCGTCCCTCCGATTCAACACCCTTGCATCACCCGCCACACACGGCCTGCCGCTCCCACATACAGGCACCAAACACCAATGCAGCCGCATGGTGCGGCCGACAGAGGTCTGTTGCTGCCTTAGGCGCCAGCCTTTGTGGCACCCTCACAGGTCAGGTGGCCACCGCGCACCCCCACCTGCGACGAGGACACATAGCCCGAAGCGTTGAACGTGGCGGTGAGGCGCTCCACCACATCCACAAAAATTTCGTCACGCCGCTTGCCGTCCGTGCGCCCTGTCTCCAGCACGCTCTTGAAGACGCCCGTGGGCCCCTGCATGGTGTGGGGCCGTGGGGGTCAGGGTGCATTGCTGGCGTGAGCTGGTCATCGAGCATGGCCGATGCACCAGCGCGCACGCGCCACCGCAACAGGCGGTGCGTGCCGCAGCTGGGCGAAGCTAGCGCAGGGTGCATGAAACCACGTGCGTTTTGTGCCGGGAATCAAACCGCACGCAGCCATGCATCCTGTGCAGGTATGTGAGCGGTGCTCAGAGCGCGCATTCCCTGCACTGGGCGTGTGACTGAGCACTACGCAAGTTGGAGAGCTGTTGAAGAGTCGCACACGCACCTCCTCATAATGCGCACTGTCACTGCTCAGTATGTGTGTCCCTTACGGCGCACTTCACGTCCCAGAGCATGTGAATTTAACAACAGCAGATATGCAGACAGCACCGAATCGACCCACCTTGGAGAGTGAGAACAAGGGCTTTGGAGCATATGTCGAGGGCACGACGACCGTTGGCTCGTTCAACACAAACTGCTTCAGCGCCTCAGTGGCGGTGCTCTGCGGGACCCCATAGTCAATAACCTCATCCAGCAGCTCATACACTAGCACGACGTTTTTCCTCAGGGCATCCTCCGAGAGCAGGCCGCAGTAGTCTTTGATGATGGTGCAAATGCGGCGCAGAAACTCGAGCACGAACGAGGGCGAGGGGTTGTCTCGCGTCATGGCCACGAGCTGAACCCCACCCTCCTTTATGTGCATGTAGGACACGCCGTCGATGATGAATACAGGGGGAGCCTCGCCGTCACCCTCTTTCCAGAACTTTGCGTTGCGGAAGAAAATCTCAGCGCTGGCCTTGGGGACGTCACCCAGGTAGTCCTTGCGGATGATGACATCGCCTCTGGGTGACAGAATATACAGTTGGCTGATCATGGCAGCCATGGTGCAGCTCAGGCTTTAGCCTCGCACAGCGATCAGCAAGCGTGCTGTCAAGTGGTACGTGAATGACACCAGCTTCCCGCACGCACCACGCCACCTCTTGCAGTGTTGCACTGCACCAGGTACCTAGTAGGAGACGTCCTCAATTCTAGCATACAGCTGCCACTGCTCCTGCGTGTAGTCCACTTGGGCTGTATTTAGTGCGTCCGATCCACCTGCCCGCTTAAAACGCCTCAGCTGCTGAGTGCCCAGGCTGCACGCGCGACTGTGTTGTGTCCTCGAAATACCTGAGTATTCGACTTGTGATGCATATTAAAACGGTTGCAAGGTTGAAGTGGGACGTTCCGGTCAATAACCCTGCCAAGTGGAGGTAAAGCAGGCGTGCGCAGTGCACAGGTGCAAGGTGGAGCAGAACAGAAGTGCGGTTTAGTTCATGCAGTGCAAGCTAGCTGGAGCGGCAGTGATGACTACTTCTGCAGAGCCTGTGCCTGTCAATATGTTGGGTCAGGATGATTGAATTGCACCGGGCCGAGCCCTGCACTCCTCAACCGCAATGTGGTGCACTGTCATGCTGAACAATTACTTCTTTCCTGTTCAAACAATTGTTCTGTCTGCTTACTTTGTTTTGTAATCAGTTCGCTGGCCCGACACGCGCTCGCGGCGCTCGCTGTGCAAGCGCACGAATCGGCAACCCATAATATATCCTAACCAGCCAGTTTTCAGGTTTGTCATACTCATCGCACTGAGGGCATACCTGGAAGGCGTCAGGGGCCGGCGTGCAGGTTCAGGCTGGTTTCTGAACTGGCATTTTCCTTCAACCAGCCTGCGGACCGCAACTGACAGCAATTAACGGGCACATCAGCGAGGAGGCGTGCTTAGAATGGATGCGGAGGACTGCTTGCGGACTCGGGCTTGAGCCTCGAGGAGCGAACCCCGCTCGTGGTCGGTGGGTCGCTTGCCCCACCACCTTAGAATGCCCGCTGCTGCGAAGCCAGGGCTGCCGACGCTGAACTTGAAACAGGTGAGTGCTCATACAACGTCGGCCCTGTCTTTGAAGCGGTGTTGCGGCGAACACACACATCGTGACCCGTCCGTGTCAAGTTCAGAAAGCCAAAGAGGGGGGTAAAACCAAAGTCAACAGTGCACCCCTTGCACGAGTTTACTGAAGCAGCCCAGGAAACGCAGAAACTGGAGTTGGATTTTATACCAGCGTTGCCAGCATAGCACCTGTGGTGACTGTAATGTGACATCACCTGGACGCACGAACACGCACGGCCCGCAGAGCACCGACCCGCACTTCTTGTTCTCCCTGTGTGCTCACACGTTGCAGGTGCGAGCAGTTCAGCAGGGGGATGATGCTCAGCAGTCAGACTTGCTCGTACCCCCTACCGTCCGACGAAGCTCTATGCTCCAAACCGCCACAGCCCAGCCGCAGGGAGTGTCCGCTCAACCGCTTCGTTCCTCTCGCTCTATCACCCAACAGCCCACATACTCTGGCGGCACACAGCCCCTCATCAGCTCGGGCAGTGACCAGTATGGCAGCAGCGCCGGAAAACCTTACGTGTGGCAGTCCAATGGTGCGAGCGGGTCAGCTGGCAGCGCAGGTTATGGGGCGCTCGCCTCCAGCACGACCGCCGCAGCCCCACCTTCCAAGAAGCAAGTTGTACCAGCCCTAGCTTTACCAAAGCACGACGGGCTAGGGTATGGCACGTCAGGTGAGCGCTGTGCACCAGCCGCAAGTAGGCGCGCCTGCTGTGCTTGGAAGGTGCGACTCGTCAGTCCTTGCACACATGAATGCCAGCTGCTTTCTGGGCGGTCCCTGGCTAGAAATCGGTGGCCAGCCTGACTCATCTGGGTCGGTAAACGCGCAACGCCGAGTCTAACCCCCTGTCGCCTTTGCCTCGCTCCTGTCACGCTCGACTCAGGCGGCATTGATGCATCCGTGAGCGCCCGCGGTGGTCCTCAGCAGTCCGCGCAGCAGCTGGCACTAGCCCAGCAAGCTCTGCGGGGTGCAGCGACTGCGCGTGGGGCCTTGACCTCATCCTCCCTGTACACCCCGGGCAGCGGGGCAGCCACAGCGCAAACCAGCACGAGCCTGACGGCAAGCTCCGGGAGCTCTGGTTTCGCATCTGGGTCATCGATGACCCAATCCACATCGCAGCAAGTGACCCAAATGCTGCACCAACACCAGCAGCAGCAGCAGCAGCAGCAGCAACAGCACTCGGGCTCTGGAGGCCATGCAGCGCAGACCGCCGCCGCTGCCGCCGCTGCGGCAGCTGCGGTGGTGGCTGCCACCAGCGCGGTCGGCGACGACGATGAGGACGATGTCAATGCTGCATGGGAGAGCGGCGCTATTACGCCCGGTCAGGTGGGTGGTAGCACGTTCGGCAGCCGCGCGAAACACATGCATGCGTGCTGGTACAACCTTGCATTCAGGCTTGCAGGAGCACAGATGGGCTTGCACACACCCTATGCGTCCAGCGCATTCCAAGCACACGCTCCCATGAGGTTTCACGCATGGGCCTTAAGCCACGACGGGTCTCTCCGCTGTCCCTTCCAGTTTTAGTTGCTGCTCCCAGTGTGGTTATGAGTGCTGATAGGAATAGCAAACGCCTGCATGCAACCCTGCCGGCGCATCGAGCCACCGCGTTTCACGCATGTCGTGACCCTTGAGTGTGCCTGCAGCAACCTGCAGCAGCAACCCACCACTCGACATCGCTTGCGTTGGGCGCACCCTGCTGACACTCTACTCCCTGCTGACACTCTACTGCCACCCACCCACCCACCCACCCTGTGCGCAGGCGCTCAAGCGCTACCGGGAGTACTTGACGCCGTACGAGCAGAGCGAGGTGCTGGAGTTCCCGCAGGTGTTCTTCGTGGGCCGCAGCGGCGCGCCCAAGATCAAGGGCAACCCGCACCTCACCAAGCTCAACAGCGGCTACGATGACGACCGCGGGGACTACCAGGTGCGGCGTGACCCCTGAGCAGCTGGCTGCCTCGGGGGTTGCCCTCGCTCGGTGGGAGGCAGGGAACGTGCTCCATGAAAATCCGTCCTCGATGTGCACCCCGCACTTGCCGCCAACATCAGGGTGCATACCGATGCATAGCGTGGCAACGCTGCTTGATATGTGCTGCCTCATGGCTTCAGCGGTCAGCGTGAAGCTGTAAAAGCATGGGTATGCGTGAATGCAAATTTATTGAGAGTGATGCTGCCTGCTTCCTGTCCATGTGCATGATTTGGAGTAGGTAAATACATAATCTCCCTTGCAATCATGCATGCTCGCGTGTGCGTACGTCGCAGGTCGTGACGCACGACCACCTGGCGTACCGCTACGAGGTGCTCAGCGTGATGGGCAGGGGCAGCTTTGGCCAGGTAGGTCAGTGCAGCCGCCCTCCCTGGCCCTGCGATGACCCATGACTGATGAGCCTGTATGCGCAGCAGGTGGCGGCGACACACTGCGAGCGTTGCGATGCGTGCATTGTGCGCCGCTTGTAACGCCGGGGGAGAGGGTGCCCCTGCATTCGAGTTGGCCCTTTGCATATAGGCGGACACCACTGCTGCTGGCCCGGAGAGCGTTTGCGGCTTCGGTGTGGCTGGGCGGCATGGAGCAAAAGTTATCGTTGCGTGTTCATCACATGTGTACCGTATTTGGATCTTGCAGGTGCTCAAATGCCATGACTTCAAGACAAACCAGCTGCGCGCTATCAAGATAATACGCAACAAGAAGCGCTTCCACGCGCAGGTGCGGCTTGCACGCTTGTGGGTCGCGAATCGCATGCATCGTCCTGCATCGGCTGACGCTCCGGTGCATGTACACATATGGCACACTACACCCAGCCTGTGGCGTGAGAGCTCGGAAACGCTAAAGCTGGTTTGATTTGCACGTTTGATTCAATACGATGTGTTGTGGTTTATCGCTGCAGGCGCTGGTGGAGCTGCGGGTGCTGCAGCACCTGGTCACGGCCGACCCGGACGACAAAGCCAATGTAGTGCACATGCTGGTGAGCACACGGCCAGCACACCCGTGCACCTAGTGCACAGCGCCGTAGCATATCGTACAGCGAACATCCGCCCAGTGTGCCTGCCTCTGCGCCATAATCAGCCAGGCTCTGCGTTAGGCTGCCTCTCATGTCCACGCATGTGCCAATGGAAAGTGAGGGTACCGCTGCAAACAAGTATATGATAAAGGAAAGCTGGTAAGGAGGCGTGTGCTTAATGCTGGCCTCTGCACTCACTCACCTGCAGGAGCATTTTTACTTCCGCGGCCACCTGTGCATTGCGTTTGAGGTGCTATCTGCCAACCTGTACGAATTCATCAAGCAGAACAACTTTGCTGGCCTCAGCATGGGCCTCATCCGCCGCTTTGCTCAGCAGGTGCGTGAGCCCGGACCCCTGCGTTGTTGCCGCTGTATTGGGTGCCTCTGCCATCATGGTTGGGTCGTGGTTGAGGTCACCTGTGTGCTGAGACTCTTTGCCGGTGGCCGTGCGTGCGCGTGCGTGTGTGAGGAAGACACGCAAGTGTGCTATGCAGTGCGATCCCCGTGGGGCCATGCAGTGTGCATATGTGTATTCGTATGGTTGTAAATTGCACCTGACATTCGCGAACGAGTTGTCTGGGCTGATCCTGGCGGCTGCCGCTAAACAATCAACGGCATGCGTGTGTGCGTGGCGGTGGTGCGCAGGTGCTGACCAGCTTGTCGTTCATGAGCCGGCTGCGCCTGGTGCACTGCGACCTGAAGCCGGAGAACATCCTGCTCAAGCAGCCCAACAGGTCGGCCATCAAGGTGAGACCTGGATACTGGCTGGGCTGACACACTGCTGGCCGCTGGGCGGCCTGCCACACCGCTGCCTCTAGTGAGCTGCTGAGCCGCGTGCTGGGCAGAGCCGAGGCTGTAGGGGCTGAGGTCGATCACAAGAGTCACAACATCAGAAGCCTCGCGCTCATGCCAGCCCTCCGGAGCTTGCCTCTCGGTGTCACGCGCGCACCTTGCCCCCGTACCACACATCTCTCGGCGCCGCAACACAGCATGCCGATGCACGTGCAGCAGGGCAGGGGTGCTCACAAGGTGTACCTCAGGCATGATGCCATGATGCCAGGCGTACCAGCAGCCGGGCGCCCCGGCTTCATGCGGGCTCACAGGCGTGCATGCATGCGGTCTCACGCGCGTGTGGCGTGCACAGGTGATTGACTTTGGGTCGTCGTGCTACGAGGACGAGCGCGTGTACACGTACATCCAGTCGCGCTTCTACCGCTCGCCCGAGGTCATCCTGGGCATGGCGTACGGCGTGGCGATCGACATGTGGTCCTTTGGCGCCATCCTGGCGGAGCTGCTGACCGGCTACCCGCTGTTCCCGGGGGAGGACGAGTCGGAGCAGCTGGCGTGCATCATGGAGGTGGGTTTAGAGTTGTTATTTGGTTCCCGTGGGGCCATGCGATGTGCTTGCCGTTGTCCGTGAAGTGTGCGTATACTTGAGGCTGGAAACCGCACCTGAGGGTGGCGACGTGTCTGGGCTGAGCTGACGGCTGTCATAAAACGAATAGCGGTATGGAGGTGTGTGTGTGGGGGGAGGGGGCCCGCAGGGGCAGCGTGTGCGTGTGTTAGCGTGCGTTAAGAGTACTGGCTTCCCGTGGCGCTGCAGTGTGTGCGTGTAGGTGCAGGTGAAGCAGGCACTCTCGCAGCGCATGGGAAACAGCTTGGATGTTGTAATCACCTGCAATCCCCAACCGGGAGGTGGTAGCGTCGTGCCAGTGCGACGCACTGCACCCTGCTGCGCTCGTGGTGTACTTTTCGAGGCGCATCCTCGGCTCGCATGGGCGCAGTCTGCCCTTTGCAGCGCCCACGCGCTGCGCTTAGCCATGCAGGGTGGGTTTGCCTGAGCCGTGTAGATATGTGACATACTCAGGTATTCTCACCCCCCCCCCCATGTGCACTGTGCAGGTGATTGGGCTCCCCCCGCGTGACCTACTGGAGCAGGCCTCGCGCCGCAAGCTGTTCTTCGACTCCAGCAGCAACCCCCGCATCCAGCCCAACAGCCAGGGCAAGACGCGCATGCCCGGCACGCGCCCGCTGCCAGTGAGTTATAGGCACAGGCTGAAACTGCTGTACCAGCATCAACGCGTCGATGTTAGGCTCCCCCGCTGCCTTTGGGGTGGCCCCGGGTGGCATGCGTTGATGCATGCGGCTGGATGTGGTCTCCCCATGCGGACTTTGGACAACGGCTTGAGGGTTGGGTTGTCACACGGGTGAGATGCTTCGCTGCCTCTCGCCTCTGTGACGACCCAACCCTTGAGCCGTTGTCCAAAGTCGTATCCACAGCCTGCCTGGGTTGTTGCAGTACATCTCCCACCAGATTCCTCGCACATTGCTGTGTGCCCCACACCATTCGCGTCTCACACTAGGGTATCTTATGTAGCACACCTCAACTGGGCAAGGCGTGTTGCCTTGATGGTGTGACAAGCGTAAGGAAGCCGTTGCGACTTGCATCTGCGTACTGATGCGGCCCGGGCGTGTGGTCATTTCCTAATTTTTACTGCTGCTGCTGCGTTGGTGTACTGCTTGTCCTGGTGCAGGTGGCGCTGCGCTGCACCGACCCGCTCTTCCTGGACCTCGTAAAGCGCTGCCTGCGCTGGGACCCCGCGCAGCGCATCACGCCCGACCAGGCGCTGGCGCACCCCTGGATCACAGACGCGCAGGGCCAGGCGGCGCAGGCGGCAGCCCAGGCAGCGGCGCAGGCCGCGACCGCCGCGCGCGTCAGCGCGGCGCTCGCCGCCCCCTCCAACGCCCCCTCCAACGCCCCCTCCAACGCCCCCTCCAACGCCCAGCATGCCCAGCAGCAGCAGCAGCAGCAGCATGCACAGGCTCAGGCGCAGGCGCAGGCGCAGCAGCCGGCTGCCAGGCAGCAGGCAGCAGGCAGCAGTGGCAGCGGCAGCGGTCACCACGCAGCGGCGCAGCATGCGACAGCCCCCACAGCGGATCGTACGCCCGTGGTGGCTGCTGCTGCTGCTGCTGCTGCTGCTGCTGCTGCGACCCAGCACCAGCAGCATGGTGTGGGGAGTGCCTCAGGTGCTGGTGGTGACGGGCTCCAGGCCACCACCTCCGCACCTGTGAATACGGCATGCGCTGCCGCCAGCATTGCTGCAGCGGAGCACCAGCAGCTGCGGCAGACCAACTCCTACAACTCTCACAATGTATCCGCCCTGCAGCAGCAGCAGCAGCAGCAGCAGCAGCAGCAACCGCAGGCCTCGCAGCCGCAGCATGGGTGTGTGCTTAGCAGCGGCGCAACCTACTCCAGTAACGGCGGTTGGGCTCAGCAGCAGCAACAACAACAACAACTTCCGCACAAACAGGTACAGCAGCAGCAGCACCAGCAAGATCCGCAGCTGCTGGAATCACCGTCGTCGCCCACCGCCCACGGCACCAACGCTTCCGGCGGGGCACACCACACCAAAACCCACCACCAATACCAGCCGCACTCGCAGCAGCTGCTTCCGCCAGCTGCTGCGCGCCAGGCTGCCTCCTCTTCCTCCTCACAACAACAACAACAACAGCAGCAGCAGCAGCAGTATGACGGGCCGGAGCGCTCCCGTGGCAGCTCCATGGGGGTGATGGCCATGGCCATGCCCACCTCCGGGGTGCTCTCCAGCTTGCCGCCGACAACGCCTTCTGCCAGCAGCAGCAGCGGGCGGCCCGGCTCCGCAGCCTACCAGCAGCTGCAGCAGCCAGCAGGCCTCGCTGCGAGCCACAACACCGGCGCCGGCACCAACGCCTACAACGGGGGGTACCTCTCCGCGATGGGCAGCAGTGGGGGCAGCGCCAGCGGCAAGCCTCAAACGCCGCGCGTGGGAGGCGGCAGCCAGGGCCAGCTCGCGCAGTGGCAGGCGGCGGCGGCAGGCGGCTCGCCGCCATCGACGGCCGCGCACGGCGGCCACCTCGCGTTGCACCTGCGCTCCGAAGGCAAGGAGCTGCAGCCCACGCTGCACTCGCCGCGGGCGTCACTCGCCACGCCGCGCACCTCGCAGCGCCTCTCCTCGGTCTCTTCCACCTCGCTCGGGCCATCACAGCAGCAGCAGCTGCAGGCGGCGTCCTCGGGCTCCATCACGTCTGCTGCGGCGAGCAACGGCCCGTTGGGGCCCCCCTCCTCCTCAACGGTAGCCACTGCAGCCCACTCTGTCTTGCCGCTGGCAGGCCACAGCGTCGCCGCTTCAGGCAGCTTCACAAGCGGGATGCTGCACGGCAGCGCCAGCGGCGGCGGCGGCCACCACCACGGGTCATTGTCGTCGCAGCCACAGCAGCAGCAGGTGCAGCGGGAAAACAGCAACGGAGGGGCCGCTGACGGCACCGTCATGGCGGCGGCGGCCGTGCTGCGTAGGTCCTTGGCGGCGATCGACGTGTCGCCCGCAGCCACGGCCGCGGTGACGGCTGCTGCATCAGCAGGCGTGGGAGGCATCTCGACGCCATCGTCGTTCTCGTCCTCCTCTGCAGGTCTGGCTGCGCTGCAGCAGCAGCAGCAGGCGATGGCGACCGGCAGCAGGGGCAAGGCGGGGCTCGCGCCGGTCGCACCGCTGGCGCTTGGAGGCGCCAGCGCGCAGCGGTACATGCACATGTCGCAACACGCCATGGCAGTCACCGCGGGCGGCCTGACAGACCGCCCCTTGCTGCCCACCCTAGGACGACGACAGTGACGGGGGTGCCGTGCCGAATTCATCAGTCGACTATGCACATAATCACTGCCGCATGTATATTACGGTACCGTATTCGTTAGGATGCTGAAAAAGCATTAGCACTGTCCATTGCTGGGTGTTGCAGGACATGAGCAGCACACCGAAGGCTGACGCCATGGCAATGCATGGCCGCAGCGAGGGTTTTTTAACGGGTATTGACCGGTCCGGGCTGACAGCTACGTAAGGCATCAAGCGGTAGACATCAGAAACTCCTGTCGCCGGACGGCACGCGCATAAGCATCCACTGGCTGGGGGAAGAGCGTCCACCATGCTCCAGATGGATATGGCATGCTGCCTGTCGAGTTTTGACGTCGCACAATAATGGACTCAGCCGTTTGGAGCACGGCAGTGCATGAGTGATGACAGTGTGGCACGCACCAGGCACTGCTGTGCTGCTTGATGCCCCCTGTCGCCGCCATGGCTCTGGACCGCATGATGTAGTGACTCGTTGGGACCCCGTGCATGCCGGGTGTGCATGCATGCAGCGCCTGCATGGCGCATTACACACACCCCTGGACGCCGGCCACCGCAAGCCGCCAAAGCGCTGCGCGTTGCCATTATACTACCATACCCACCTACCAACCAGCCAATGCGCAAACGCGCCAAGCGTCGTGTGAAAGTGTGAAACAATTCTTGTCCCCTTTCAATCCCTTTTTCCTGACGTGGCTGCGGGGCGCATCCCTCTCCTACCCTCGTTCACATGGACCCCTGCGCTACACACACGCTCATGGGTGGAACATTCCACGGGCCCAACAGCACCACGGGTGCATGCAGCTGTAGCCGCTACCCCATCCTTGTTACTAGTCTGACCACCAGTTGCAAAAGCGTGTACTTCTGATGGCACATTCAACGATGTTGCATTTAATTCATGAAGTGTTTTCCCGCCATACATGGGTTCACGCGCTTACCTCGATTTCGGACACAAACGGCGTGGCCAAATTGCAATGGGCGATTGCTGTGGACCTTGCAGGGCGAGCCTGCAATTGTGCTATGCACAATTGGGTTTGCTGCCTTGCGCGTTGGTTGGATGCGCCATGCCAGTTGGTTTACCGCGTAGGACATGCCGACCTCTTGCTTGTTTCCTGCGCTGGAGATGCATTCTGCATCGTTGCCGCAGGCGTCCACAACCTCAGCAATGTCTTCAATGTCCAGAGCCATTGCTGTTCATCTTTCTTTGGGCCTTGGGCTGACCGCGACGCGGCGCGATGCAAACACATATCAACCTCACGTGTTGGCGGCACCTCACTGCACCACGTTGCCCTCCACTTGACCGTCGACTCGCTTGAGGTGGCTGCGGTTTCGCACGCCTCGCAACTCTCGGAGCTGACATGCGTTGCTTCGTCTTGACGAGTTGGGTGCAGGAGCGTATGACCACCAGCGGAATGCCTCATGCAACATGCCGATGAGAGCTGTGCGAGGCATTCGGCGCATGCCTTCATGCACCTGCCTTCATCCTCCGCTCATGCGCGGTGCACACACAGGGCATCCTCTTGATTCCCGTTTCCACTGCTGTGCCGTTGACCTGTCGTCACGGTCACATACATACGGTGTGACTGGCAAGCGGCAAGGTGTGGGGACCATATCAATCACATCACTCATACTTTCCGACTTGCCTGTAATGGTCTCGTCAAACACGTATTCACGACCCTGCCCGCGGCCGTATCATATGTTGGTGTGGGAATTGTGCCGTGTCTGCCATAGCAGGAGGTTGTATGACTGACCCTTTGGTGGCCATTTTGCGTTGGAGCCCTCACTTTACAGTTGGACTGTGAACACATCTGTTGTGGACACGCCAATTCAATTGGCTTGATTCTGGCTGTAAAATGCTGAACTCGTTGGTTCCTCAGCTGTTGCTCCCTGCGCCCAGTACCTTTCTGTGCCGATGTACAGCGGATTGGCAGGCAGCGATGAGTGATCCACACACAGTCCAAAGCTGTTTTACCTGAACAGGCGTAATCGACACTGGCACCAACGTGACACCCGGGTCTGACGAACAACCCAGACGTGTGCGGGGGCCGCCAGCGTGAGCTCGCGCTGGCAACAGCAGTGGTTGTGCATGGGGAGCACGCGCACTTTTGGTCGCAGGTGCAGCCGCTACGCACACGCACATACATACGGTAGTGCATGGTCCCAAACACTTGGTGCAACATTTGCTATGGCTAAAACATAC
>BDDA01000306.1:91428-124687 GCA_001662385.1 Chlamydomonas asymmetrica | reverse complement strand
GCGCTAGGTTGTTGGCTGCCGCCGCTCGTAGCACGTGCCTACCGGGCCGACTGCGAGTGTTGTGGGTCGCCCTGCCTTTCTCTGGTCGCGCTGTCGCTCCTGCTGCCGCGCCATGGCCCTGTGAACACCCTGCTGGTTTGCCGTTGTGTGCCGGCTCGGGTCCCCTTGATCGCTGTCCTACGGGGGGGACCGTCGGTTCAGCCTGCGTGCCGAAGTTTGGTGCTCCCAGTCCTGTGTGTGCTGCCGGCTGCGGTGGTTGCGTCTGCAGCTTGTTGCTCTTGCCGTCAGTGCCACCCTCAGTTGTGCTGTTGTGTTTGTTGTGCTGCTCGGCGTGCGCCTGCTCTTGTCGCTTCAGTCCTTGGCGCCGCTTTAGGCGTGGAGGTGTGGTTGGGGTGCTGTTGCTGTGTCCCCCGTGGGGCATGGGCTCCCATACGGGCATGCGTGCTTGCCTGGGGGTCTCCCGCTCTTGGTAACAAGAGCACCACACTGTAACCAATCAGATCAGATCAGATCGGCTTGCCCCTCTTGCCCAGTCAAGGCCGCCTTTGTTGCTTGTGCCTGGGCCGTGGCCTGTCCGTTTGGGGGCGCCTCGGCGCCGTTTGCGCTCTGGTGCCTGTGCCTGGCAGCTGTTTGCGGGACCTTGCGTGGTTGGACCTGGGGTTTGGCAGGCGCTCCTGCTAACCCGCTGAGCCGGTGGACCTTGCTGCGCTGCTCCCGCTGCGGCCCCTTGCTTGCTGTTGGTTGCTGGCGCCGCTGCCCTGTTGCGTCCTGTCTCCCGCGTTCGTGTGTTGTGGCTAGCTGCCATGCCTTTTCGGGCCTGTTTTGGGGCTTTGTGGGTGCGTTGCCGCTGCGCTGCCTCGCTGCGTGGCGTGTGGGGCTTGCGCGCTGGGCTGTTGGCAGCTGCCGCTCGTCATGCGTGCCTGCCGGGCCGCTTGGGAGTGATGTGGGCCACCGAACCCGGCTCTAGGTCGCGCTGATGTTCCCGCTGCAGTTCCTTGGACCTGTGAACACCCTGCTGGTTTGCCGTTGTATGCCGGTTCGGATCCTCTTGATCGTTTTCCTTCGGGGGGACCGCCGGTTCAGCCTGCGTGCCGAAGCTGGGTGCTTCTGGTCCTGTGTGTGCTGTGGGTTGCGGTGGTTGCGGCTGCAGCATGCTGCTGTTGCCGTCAGTGCCAGCCTCAGTTGTGCTGTTGTGTCTGTTGTGCTGCTCGGTGTGCGCTGGCACTTGTCGCTCGTTTCCTTGGCGCTGCGTCAGGCGTGGAGGTGTGGTTGGGGTGCTGTTGCTGTGTCCCCCGTAGGGCATGGGCTCCCATGCATGCATGCATGCTTGCTTGGGGGTCTCCCGCTCTGGGTAACGAGAGCGCCACACTGTAACCAATCAAATCAAATCGCATAGTGCCCTCGCCATCTCAGTCCCACACTGACCCCAGCGCCGTCCACAACGCCCCCTCGGATAGCACTGCGCCTGCAGGTGCTGTCCCGCCAGCCCTGCCTGAATAATGCCGCGGCGGGGCGGCGGTCAGGCCCCCCCCATCCCAACACAGCGCGCCATCCGCTGCGCGTGGGTTTGGTGAATGTCCGGGGCCTGCTATCCAAGGCATTCCAGCTTGTGGCTGCCTGTGAACGGCACAAGCTGGACGTGGTGGTGCTGACTGAATCTCATTCACATGACGAGGCGGCTGAGCTGGAGGCCGCACCGGTGTTGGCTGATGCTGCTGCGGAGGTCCACCACCTGAGCTGGCAGTGCTTTTGGGCGCGGGCGGTGTCGCCCCAATCGGGCGGCGTCGCCGTCCTTGTCCGCAACAGCCTCGTTCAGCGCGATGAACTGGCCCTGTCCAGCGTCCTGCCAGTGGCAGCGGTGCATGGTGCTGGGGTGGCCGGGCTAAGCAGGGTAAGGGTGTGCTGCTTGCGCATGGCATGGGGCGGCCATGACCTCCACCTCCTCGGTGCTTACCTGCCCACTGCTGATCACTCAGCACATCAGGCGTCTGTTATGACGGGGGTGTTGCAGCCTCTGTACGACGCTGCTGCGGCTGCCGGCGCCTCCTGCCTGTTGGGGGGTGATTGGAATTTTTGTGAGGATGACAGCCTCAACCGCCACCACAACCCGGGCGCCGCTGCGTCTCTCCCAACCGGCCCCACGGCGGCTGCACGCCGCTTTGCGGCCGCCTGTCTGTGTTTGCTGGATGTACACCGTCGTCGATAGCCCCAGTGTCGGCAATGGACGTTCTTCCAGCCGGTGGTGGGTGGCGAGCTGCGGGCCTCGCGCATTGATCGCTTCTACGTCAGCTCTAACATGGAGCCCTACGTTGCTGCTGTTGGGGTTGCAGACCGCCAGTGTGTGGCAGATCACCGCATGGTGGTCCTGGCGCGTCAGCCACGGGTCCCGTCGTGTATCGGACGGGGCCTGCCACGGGCGCGTGTGCGATACCAGCAGCACCCGACCTGCTTGCCCAGGTCGATGACTTCATTGCGCAAGCGCGGCTGCCGTCTGACCTAGCGGCGGTTTGGCAGCGGTGGGCGGCGTTCAAGCGGGACTGGTTTGACCTCCTGGTTCGCGTTGACCGTGAGGCGCGGACACGGTCACTGCAGGCGCTGCAGGGTCAGGCAGCAGCGCAGGCAGAGCTGGCCGCCGCCGCCGCCGCGCTATCCAGGTGCATCTGCTACGTAAGCAGAGGCTGAATCGTGCCTGCGTCGCGCTACTGCGCAGTCTGCTCGCTCAGCTGCTAACAGGCACCACGCGGCTTGGCTGCATACGCGTGAACGCCCATCGCCCATCATCACGCGGATCGTTGCGCCGCCAGCGGCAGCACATGGTATCAGTGCCCTGCGTGATCCGCGCACGTCGGCGCTCGTCACCGGGGCTGCAGCTCTTCCAGCCGCCATGGCAGCGTACTGGCAGCGCATCTGCTCCGCGGCCCCGCCCGATGCACCTGCTCGGGCGGCGGTCCTGGAGGCGGTACGTGCTCATTCCTGCCGCCTGGACCCTGCGGATGCGGCTACTGCAGGCGCCCTCACTGTCAGTCCCGTAGAAGTGGCTGCTGCGCTGCAGCGCCTGCCGCCTGGCAGCACGCCTGGCCCAGATGGCATCCCCATCTTGGCCTATCGTCTCCATGCGGAGCGCCTGGCACCGCTGCTGGCCGAGGTTTGCTCTGCCCTTGGCCACGCTGGGCGCGCATCGCCAGACTTCCTCGCCGGTGCCATCTGCTTCTTCTACAAAAAGGGTGAGTGCGCTGACCCTGCTAACTACCGCCCCATTACGCTGCTCAATGCCAATTACCGCATCCTCACACGCGCCCTGGCCACACGCCTTGGGGCCGCCATGGCGCCAGCGGTCAACCGTGCGCAATGTGCACGGTTGACCGCTGGCGCCTACCACCTGGTCGGTCCTACCTGGTCGACGCATGGGGGAGGCGGTATGGCTGCTGCAACTGCAGCCAGATGTGCTGCTGCGGCGCAATAAGCAGGCAGTTATGGCATTCCTGGACTTTGCCCAGTCGTACGACACCGTTGACATCGATTTCCTGTCTGCGATGATGGACGCCATGGGCGCTGGCAGCGGCCTGGTCACATGGCAACGCATGCTGCTGACGGACACGGCAGCGCTGGCGGTCGTCAACGGTCACGCCTCTGTGCCAGTCACTTTTGGCGCAGGGGTGCGGCAAGGGCTTCCGTTGTCGCCGCCCCTATACCTGTTCATAGCACAGGCTCTGCTGGCCTGGCTCAGACGCTGTGACTATGGTATCACAATCGCGGGTCAGCGTATCACCGCTGTGCAGTACGCTGATGACTGCACGCCGCTGCTGCCCTCCCTGGCGGCGGTGCCGCGATTCAAATCCGACATTATACTGTTCGAGCGCGCGTTTGGGCAATTTCTCAACCCCCAAGGTGCAGCTGCTGCTGGTTGGGCGCGTGGCGGCAGCTGGTGATTGCAGCGGGTGCGCCGTTCCCAGTGGTGGATGCCTTCCTGCATGCTGGCATCGTCACTGTGCGGGATGCCTGGCTCACACATGACATCCTCATCCTCTGACTGCACTCACTACAGCCACTACTTCAGACCGTCAGAGCGCTACTCGTTTTACGACAGCCGCAAGCTCAGCCCAGAGGCCGTCGCCACCCTCAGGTGCAGTTCCCAGCCTCACGAATACGCACACTACACGGCCCTGTCACAGATGCAGGGGTTCCGATCCCGAGCTGAGTTCCGATAGAGCATGCGAGGCATGCATGGTGCGCATGCATGGGCGTTACATGTGCCGGCTGCATGCGGGGTGATGTCAGGCGAGTTGGGTGTGTGTGCGTAGCGCAAGGTGCAAGGTGCTTGTCGCTGCAGGGCCAAATGGGTGTGGGCAAAGTCAAGGCCCAGGGCGGCCACCCGGCCTGAATGCTGCACCGCGTGCGGAGCCTGCGTGCATACATTCGATCCGTGTGGCAGCACTCCGTTGTACAGTCGTGCACTCCGTTGTACAGTCGTGCACTCCGTTGTGTAGTCGTGCACTCATCCACATACGTATGTTTACCTGCGCAAGCATGCATTACATTTCTTGCTTGCCCAATAAGCACAACCCTCCCCCTCTTGTACAGCGCTATGCATGCGGTACGCCTGCACAGCGTGCAAACATTGTGCATATCACCGCGGTGCTGGAACCAGCACCGTGCTTTTGCTTGTTTTGCATTTGTTAGGCAGCAGAACGCTGCATGGCGCTGCACGCATTCTGACGTGACAGCCCCACGGGAAGCACGTCGCATGGCCCAACGGGAAGTAAACCTTCTGAACACATGACATCCAAGGCGTACCGAACACTGCGCTGGCGGAGGCGGAACCGCACATCAGGGCTTTGTGGGAATCATTCCCCGTGGCGAGGCGTACGCGATGCAGCGTGGCCGGGGCCGCTGCTGTGGATAATCTCGCTGCCCACCGTGCTGCTGCCGTGGTTTTGCTCTCCCCCATGAAGCTTCTGCCGTCCCCAAGAGCCATGCGCACAGACCTGTGCCTTCTGTCAGTGGTGCCGTCGGTGCGCATGCTGACTGCCATGCAGCGGGATGAAGCTGCGGAGAATCAGGCGCCCCGCATGCAAGCCTTCCTGCAGCAAGCAGGCGCGCCATCCTCCTACACACCTCAGCTCCTGCACCAACGGCGGGTACAGCTCTGGCGCCTGCCGTGGAACAATGTGTGGAAGGACACCTTTTGGCGCTTGACGCTGGATGCGGTCCCCATCTACGGCTCCGAGCGCTACCGCCGCCCCGCGCCCCCTCACCCGTGCTGGTGCGCCACCCCTGCTGTCGGCCGCCAGCACTGCTTTTGGGAGTGCCCTGTTGCGCTCGCAGTCGGCACCACCCTGCAGGCAGCTGTCTCCGCAGCGCTACCGCCGCCTGCCCCTCGCATGCAGCAGCATCACCTGTGGCTGGCGGCGCGGCCATCTCCTGCCTTGCATGACGGTGTGTGGCAGGTGGTTGCCCTGGCTGCCCTGCGTGCCATGGACTTGGGGGCCGGATGGCCCTCGCGTCCATGTGCATGCCTGCGCAAGACGCCGCAGACCAGGCTGCTGCCGACGGTACTGCGCCCCGCCAGGCCGCTACCAGTACAGACCTGCTGCGCGCATGCATCATAGCTGTCACCACTTTTGGGCAGCGGTGGATGACTTTGCAGCAGTGCACCCAGATGCACGCCCCCCCCTTGGCGGACGGTGCCGCCCCCGCCCCCTCACCGCTTCCTAGTCGCCGCGCCCCGGGGGGGAGTGCAGGTGGTAGATTCGCCCCTCGCAGCTGCAGCGAATGCAGCAGCGCAAACTGCCATGCAACAGCACAATGCGCGGCAGGCGCTACTCGCGCTGCTGCCACCTTATTTGTGCTGCCTAGTGTGGGCTGTGCGCCTGGTTTGCTCGGTGCCGGGACATCTAGGTGTTCGACGCAGTTAAATCCTGTCGAGCTTGGACTCGTGTGTTGCTTAGTGCACCCCCTGGCTGGCCCTTCTTGCCCTTTCATGGCTGCCTTAGTTGCTTGTGGCTGGGTCGTGGCCTGCCTGATGTGGGGATGCCTGATGCTGCTTGCGCTGGTGTCTTGGCGTGCTGGCCTCGCGCCTGTCTTGATCGCGGCGGTGTCTATTCCTGTTGCGGGCAGCCTGAACCCGGCGGCCCTGCTGACCTGTGTGTGCATGCTCTTGCTGGGCTCTGGACCCCTGGCGGACTGCTGACGCCTGGCTTGGACTCAGTGTGATCTCGCCTGCTCTGGTGTGTGGTGTGCGGCCGCGTAGCTGTGACTGCCCGTACGCTCTTGCTGGCTTGGTTGCTGACTATGTTTCGGGCGTTACCTCCAGCTCGCCTGCTGCCCTCCTCCGCCAGATGCTTGGCGGTCTGCTTCGGCCTTGCTGGTGCGCTTGCGTGCCTGCCGTGCGCTCGCTCACCGTGTTGTTTTGTGACTGCGTGTGCGTCACACCTTTCCCGCCCGCATTCTTGCTACAGCTGACGCCGTGTGTGCGCTGCTTGCCATCCCTGACTGCTCAGCGCTGGGTTGCCGCTTGGTGCTGATTGGGTTCCCTCGCTCTCTTGCCTGCGGGTGGGTTCACCAGTTCAGCCAGCGTGCCGACGTGTTGTGCCTGCTGGGGCCTGTCTGCTGGCGCTTTCCTCGTGTTGCAGCTGTTGTGTGCCCTGCCGCCCGCCCTCGCTGCTCCTTGCCCTAGTGTGTGAGCATGTTGGCGCTAGGTGTGTGGGTGTTCCTGTCGCTCTGTCAGCTTGTCTCCTCAGGAGCAGGTGGCCTTATTGCTGTGCTGCAGTTCCCATGCATCCACCTCGTGTGCATGGAAACACCACCTGTAACCCTAATCAATCAGTCAAATCCTTGGTCGATCGGCACTTCTCTAGTGCATGCCCATTCGGCTTGTACTCGGTGGGAGTGGTTGACCCGTCTGCTCATGATGCCCTGCTGCAGTGCTTGGACCGCAAGCTCACGGCTGATATGGCCCTCAACGCTGAAGGCCCCCAGGGGGATGGGTCTCTCTCTCCGGAGTGTCTTAAGCGCGCCTTGTCGGCGTGTGCATTGCGTGAGCTAATGGCACTGCCCTGGGTCGCGATGGCCTCCCGTACGAGGTGTTCGAAGCCCTGTGGCATGACCTCTGTGACCCCTTGTGTGCTGCGGTGAATGATGTTGTGGCACGGCAGATGTGGCGGGGGACGAATGGGCCGAGAGTATCATCCTTGCGGTCAAAACGAGCAAGAGCCTTCCCAAGAAGAATTTATCCAGCTATTTTGTCCGATGGCCTCTGTTGGAAACGATCAGCTTCCAGCTTCCTCCTGCGTTTCAATTCCCATGCAACCAACTCAAGTGTATGGGAACCCTGCCTCCAACACCTGACCACCAAAGTCAGGGTGCATGGTGGTACTGCGGCACCGGGCGTGCGTCTCCGCTTGATGTGTTTTATGCCCCCATGCAACTGTTGGGAGCGGAATTGCCTCAGCCGACAAACAAAGATCCCAGCCTGTGCACCGTGGACCTTGCAGACAGTGTGCATGGCCAGACACGATGGGCAAGGCGAGGGAGGACTGTAAACGATCTGAACCTAGTGCAGTGCAGTGCGTTTTTTTGTTTTTGGCATAGGCTCGTGCAGGCGCGTTGGACAAACACGGCCGTGCCCCACCCAACTGCAAGGCATCAACACTGTAGCTCCAAGACACTGTGCACAGACACACGCACAGTGCATGCATCTTGGCATTCACGATGCCATGCTCGGCCATTCGTCCCACACAGAGCGGTGCGCACCAGGCACGCACCGGGCCAGGTCATGTGTGTGCATAGCTACCGTGCCTAGGGTGGACCGTATGTCACAGTCATAGTGTAACACTATAATAGACTCTGGAGCTCTTGCGGCCTGTCTCGGAAGTGCGAGTGAGTGGCGGTCTGACAGCCGAACATCAATGCGTGGGGCGTCCAGAATCTATCAAGCGCTCGTCTGCATGTCTGCGTGTCTGCTCAGTGCACAAGCACGCCAAGCTCCTGCTCCTTAGCCATCACATGTTATGCATGCAGGCATCAATGTTATGCATGCAGGCATCAATGTTTCATTGTTTCGTGTTGAGCCCGCAGATGCAAGTGCATGGCTGCGGACTCCCAGCAATCGGCACCGCAGCACAGTCCTTGTATGCATGCACTGGTCACATGTCGAAGTATTAAGGTACATGCAAAACCTAAGCGTTCCAGTCAATGTGCCTACACAATGCTTGCCGGACAGTGGTCAGCTGCCCAGAGAACAGAGCACAGATTTGCCTTATGTAAGTACAATCTGTCACGTTGGCATGTGAGCACAGTTGCACACACAGTTCTGACAGTGCAGGCCGACTGCAAGCGCTCGTGCGTGCAACACTGCTGATGTGACTATGGGTGGGAATGGCGCTGCTCGGTGTGTCGGTGGGCAGTTGCATATGCAAACCCATCATCGGACGATCAAGGTCACACGCAAGCCACTGCATAACGCGCTCAGCGTGCTGTTGTACGCTGTGCCATGCTGCACAGACTGGATAATGACGATCCTCCGTGATTCTCTTTATTGGTGGGACTCAGTAACGCTCCTTGGTCCGCTTGTGATCTATTCCTCCAGTCATGTTGACTCAACGGACCACACCAACACAGCGCACGCTCACGCACACCTCAAGTGCATGGTCAGCATGACAGGCATGGCGCCGCCTGCTGGTATGTCGGTACAAGCAGTACAGGCTAAGGCAAGCTGGGTCGTCTGCTGCTGCAATTCCATACGCCCATGCTGAGTGCCAGAATCGCCCGCCATCACACCCCTCACGACTAGACGGCTGCCACAGGTCATGCAATAGCGCGTGCTGACAGGTTACAGGTGAAATTGCAAGCAGCAGCTGTGATCCCCACTTTACAGTGGGTGGAGCAGACAGTGTGGTTGTCTGCATGCAGCTCGCTGTGATTGTCGTGCGCTTGTGGCGCTTGTATGTGGGTGCAGCTGGGTGTGGGTGCTGAGGTGTGTGGTGTGTCGGGTATGGTAAACATGGCAGATATGGGAATTTGAGCATAATGGGTCGAAAAAATAGGTACGCTCCAAGCATGCCTGAATCAAGAGTCCTTGACGCATATTAGTATGGGTGACGATAAAGCATGCATGACACCGCATCGAGACCACAGCGTGATCAGTGTCACATTCAGCCTTCCACTTATCCAATGCTACACAGCGTGATCGGCTACAAAAATAAAAGAGAAGCCGAGCATCTGTTCGTTTGGCAGCAAGCGCTAGCTAAGGATAACAAGCCAGCCAACGCAGCTCTGAGCAGCACCGACGTTCGTGGTCTCAAGTACGGAACACACTTCAACTGTAGCAGCTGCGGCGAACACGAGCTGTTCTTTACTCGGACATTTGATCGGTTTCTTGTTGGACAGGTATTTTGAGCTTCTCGCGGTCCTGGTCCCCCACCAGCGATGCAGGCGCCTTGATGAGGTGGATCTCCTTCTCCAGCTGTTGCTTCTCCGCCTGCTTCTCTTGCTGCTTGGCCCGCTGCATGCGCTTCTCGTGGAAACGCACCTGGCGCTTGTGCCTGATTTCGCTGATTTTCTCGATGGCCTCAATCGTCTTGGCCACGACCTCGCGGTTGTACTTCTCGGGCCTGTTCCTCCGGCGCTCCATTTCAAAGGTAACATCCTCGGTCAAGTCCTTGCCTGCAAGCTTGCGGTACGCCTTCGTCCAGCGCACCTTGCGGGGATTACGCTTCATCTTGAAGTTTTTGTGGCACTTGGAGCGGCAAAACCGGAAGACCGTCGCGTCGTTGCGCACAAACGTAATGCCATGGCCAGGGTAGACGGTGCTGGAGCAAAACCAGCACTTTTCCAACCTCATGTTGACCTAGCTGACGGCAAAGTGTGGGTGTGCTGGGAGGCAAGTGGCAGACAAGTAGGGTGCGCGCCGCCGCTGCCGCCCGTGCCGCCGCCGGCTCCAAATGTGTTGGTTGACCTCAAAGCTTGGCAGCACCCAGCAGAGTGACCAGTTGAAATCCGACAATCCAGGTCCAGTTAAGTGCAAAGTCCGCTGCTCACTTGAGTGCTGACACGGCTAGACTGACGGACGACGTGCAACTCGGACAGAATTCTCGCCAAGCAGTCCAAGCACACGCTGATGCCAATAACCAAAAGGCTGACGGGAGGAAGAAATGAACAGCGTGGTGTCCTTTGCGTTTGCAAGCGCGACGTGTAGACCCGGAGGTTCCCACGAGCAACAACGTCGAGAAATCAGAAGGCGTGGCGTGGGGTAAACACCTCAAACCCAACACCAATGCAGAGTTGTAAGGTAAGCTTGTATGACAATATTGGTGCAGGTGCTTTGACTCACATTGTATGGTGAACATCTAAAAGCGAGCAGTACGGTCGGTCAGCATTTCATGCATTGGAAGAGCTTTGCCTCGCCAGAATTGCATATCAGACACATACACCGCTAGATTGCAACTGTAAGCTTCTTGGAACAATGCACTGCGGAGCTCATATAATTACAAACTACCAACTCCATTTATGTCACAAAGACGTCGCACTCCAACCACCCGACAGCCAGTGGCAGACGTAAGCCAAGGCGGACTGCAGCGCAGGGCCAGAGTGCGTGCAAACTGCACGCATGTAGGCTGCCTGCCATAGCATGGTCCCTCCGTGGCCTTCGGCGCGGTTGTTGGCGGGATGGCGCTCAGTGTCATGGTATCGTGCGCAGTGCTCCTGCTCGGCGCTCTTCTGCTGGAGTGTGCAGCTCCACAGCTCCAAGTCCAGCACAGCTCACGTCTCTTCCCTGGTCCACTCCGCCAACGCCTGAGGCTTCAGGGCAGGCCAGCCAAGCCCAACATTTTCAAAGAGGCAAGCAGCGATTAAGCCTGGTGGTTGGCTTTCTTGTCTTTCCTCCCAAAGTAGGGTTGCTTGACACTGGTTTGCCAGCTTGTGGGTTTTTTCATCCTTATGTTATGCTACTGCTACCCAGGGCAGGAGCAGGCACAACAGACCGTGCAACGGACATTTCACTTGCACGCCACCTTGCACCTGACTTGCAGGATTGCTTTGTGGTGCCAGTTCCTTTCAACGGACCGAACAACCAGGTTATATCCATCAAGGAGGGCCTGGTGCTTGCAAAGCTCCTGGGGTGCTCCGTCATCGTGTATGGGCTGAACAACCACTACAAAGAGGCTCACGGGCAGCAGGCGAGCAATGTTGAACCCACCATGCCGTTTGACGAGCTGTTCGACAGGTGCGTTTGCCAACAGGCGTTGCAGGGCGTGGAGGAAGTGGGAAATGAGTACCAACTGGCACGACTCACCTTCATAAAACTGGATACAACACCAAACACAGCTGGCACAGCCATGCATCTGGTCACAAGGACCGCAAGTGTCTGGCAAGTGCCCTGTTGTTAACACAAGGCCTTCATCCCAGTTGCCGCCCGGGTCACGTGCGGGCCCTTCGGCTGCGTATGCCATCCCTTCCCTTGGGCTGGTTACGCCAAGCCCAATCACACCCACACCGTCACACACAAACCCGAACCTCTGCGCATGACAACACAAACGCACTGCATGAACCGCTCGCAGGGAGGCGCTGTCTCGCAACGTGGTGCCCGTCATCACCTTTGACGAGGCGCGGGCGCGCGGCTGGGACGCTAGCGTGGACACGCTGCTGGTGTTCTCCGCCGTCTCGCAGTTCACCAAGCAGTTCGGCAAGCTCATGGCAAGGCAGGGCCTGAGATTGGCAGGCACCCTACTCCCCATGCCCAACCTGCATCGGCTGGAGAGAGCGCTGAGGTCAGCAACACGCAGCTCACTGGCGAGGAGCGTAGCGGGCGGCCTCATGGTGGAGGTGAACGTGACGCTGCTGGCGGAGATGCCGCCGCAAAGCGATGACAGGTCAGGCGGTGTGCAGGGAAGCAGTGGAAGCAGTGGAAGCGGTAGCGGTAGCGGTAGTGGTGGATACCCAATGCGTGTTAGCAGCAGCAGCAGCAGCGGGCGCGCAGGAGGCAGCGGCAAGGGTGACAGCGGCGGAGGGTCCCCTGCAGCTCGAACCAGCAGCATCAGCAGTAGCGGCAGCAGCGGCGGTGGGAGGGAAGGCGGCCATAAAAGCAGCGGCGGTAGATCAACTGGTGCTGGTGGCGGTAAAGGCGATACGGGCAGGAGTGGCGGCTCCAGCATGATCGGCATGAGCCATGCAAAGGCCGGCCGGCGCAAGGAGGGCGCGCTGAAGGGCAGCCGTGGACTGTTCGCGGCAGCGGCGGCTACACCACCGGCAAGGCAACGCACACAGGGGCCACAGAGGACGCTGCGGGAAGGTCCTTGCCAGCGGGACACCAATCAGCAGCAACGGCAGGGCCTGCGCCGGGATGCCACACAGCAGGAGGACGAGCAGCAGCTGCAGGATCAGTGGGGCCAGCAGCAGGCCCAAACGCAGCGGGGACAGGTCCATCAGCAGAAGCAGCAGCAGCAGCAGGGGTTTCATGCGAGTGACGACATTGGCGAGGACAGCGGGGAGGCTCAGCACCGGCGGCGGCGGCGGCTGCGGCTGCATCGTGCAGAGGAGCGTGTGGCGAGCAGCACCAGGCGCAACACGCTGACGTACTGGCGGGGCAAGGAGAACCCTTTCCAGTGAGCACTCTCACGCCGCGCTCAAGCACTGAGGTGGCATGATCGATGGCATCACGTGAATGCGGGCTTCTGAGACCATCAGACTGCATTCCTGTCGCACAGGTTCTGGGTGACCTGTAAGAATTGGCATACCCATTCTTACCCAACATGCTGGTGAGGGCCAGCGACCGCACATAGCCACAACCGCGGGTTCCCACTCCCCATATGTGTTGCTGCCAATGGCAGTGCATGCTTCGTCACACACACCACTGCCCTGCGTACGTCTGCGCGTGCGATTGTGCTTTGCATGCATGTGCAGGTGCTCAGATGCTGAGGTTGACGGCCTCCGCCGAATGCTGCGGCGCAGCAGGCGAGTGTCATGGGGTGTGTGCCCTCTAATGTGCACTGTCAATCCGTCCCTACTTGTTGAGTATTTAAATATTTTGCTGCATGCGTGCATCACAGCTACACCCAGTGCATCACCACAGCCATTAGCCCACAGCTGACGCGCTTGGCACCATGGTGCATGTGCCGCTGTGTCACCTGGGTGCGTGCTTTGCATAGAGCCACAGACCCAAGCCGCGCGCTGCCTGCCGCAGGCTGCCAGCAGACTTTCCGTGTGGCACATCACTTCTGTGGGCCGACTGTGCGCCACATGTGCCAGTGGCATGCTGCGCATCGGCTGCTGGCTTGCGACGTGTGTTCACGTGCAATGCGATGATGTTTTTAATTGGCATGCACTTGCGTGCACGCCTGTGGGCGGCGGCTGCGTGGGCGTGCAGGTTCATCCTGGTGGGCGTGTACCAGAACCTCGTGAAGGCCTTTGAAAACATGTACGCGCCACAGCCGCTCTCTCCGGGACGCTCCCAGTGTGCTACCGCCTACTACCACGTAAGATGATGTGCGATTCACAATGGTATATTGGTATGTGCACGGTAACCCATAAGTACTTGAAACAAATACCAGTACTATATGTAGTCTTGGGAACCTCATAGCGGTACCTCCTAAGTGCCTGCGTGTCTGCAGGAGACTTAAATGTCGTCGTAGGGAACGACGGTTGTAGGCAGTCCACAAGTTAACGGTTGCTGGTAGCAAAATGGCCGACGACTTGTTGACCGGACGTTATCACTTATGTTACGCTTGGCAAGCAGGCGAGGCTGACCCCCGAAGGGCCTGGCAACAGCAGCGCCCAGCACAATCTCAACCTGGCATCAAGGTTCGATTGTAACATTTGTATATCAAGACGCCCAAGCGGTAGTGTCATGGGTGTGCGCTCCTGCCACCCGTCCTTGATGCACACACATATATGCAGGTGACCAAGTACTTGCAGCGTGCAGAGCACCTGCAGAGCATAGCGCAGCACTTCATCGACACGCACCTTCTCCAACCACCTTCGCCCGGCCCCCGAACCGACATCCTCCCCGACCGCAGCGGCAGCCTCATCAAGGACAGGAGCGAAAGCGGCTCCAGGCCCGCAGCCCTTATGCCCAGTGGAAGCGACGCCCGCACAAGTGCGCTGTACAGCGGAAACACGGGACGCGGTGCGGCCCACGCCGCCGCCGCCGTCAGCAACGCAGCAGCAATAGCCAATGGCAGTCGTTCGGGCGCTGCGCAAGGGGTGGCAAGGGGTGGCGCGGGCGCTGCTGGCGACGGCAGCCGGGCTGCTGAGGGGCACCAGCTCCATGCAGGTGGACGGCCAACTGCGCATCACCACAGCGGCGCGGCTCAAGCCCACGTACACCACAGACGCCTCGCAGGCGCCTCGCAGGCCGACAGCAGCAGCGGCAGGAATGACGCAGGCGGCGAAAGCAGTGTCCGGGGTGGCGCACCCATCCGGCAGCGCCCCCGGCTCGGGCTGAACGACACTGGGCTGGCATCCTTGCGCGACTCGATTGCCGGGGGCGCCTTCTTGGCCATGCACATCCGGCCCTACCCAGACACCTGTCAGGAGGTGTGGAAGGCTGTGGCCTACAACCAGAGCGCCGCGCAGGTCAAGTGCGTCAACCCGGGCCTCCACGCGGCGATGGTGCCGATGGCGCGCCGTGCGCTGCAGGCACATGGGCTGACAGGCACCAAGGCAAGCGAGTCAAGGTTGCCGGCTGGCTGCACGTGCCCGGGCAGTAGTTATGGTATGCAATGCGAGTGGGCTTCCGTTGGTGTGGTCAGCTATGTTTGTGCATACCGGTACCAAAGGGAACACACACGCACATACCGACATACTGCACGCACAGTACCAGTTTGGGTCACGCGCAACAGCTCTGCTTGTGGAGCTGACAGGGGCGTTCTGGGAAGGCGTACCCACAAACAAGGCGATTACAGTTTAGGTTTATGAGAAGAATTAATGTTCCCAGAAATTTGGCTAGCAAGCTCCACCTGTCAAAAGCCGTGAAGCCTTGAAGTGTCAAACACGGTGGACGCGCACCCCACCCCGCAGGACCTGTCATCCTTGGTTAGAAAAAATAGAAGCTGTAGGATATATCAAAAGTTTCATACTTCGGGTTCGGTGCTTCATCATGATGGATGTATGCAGGTGTTTGTCATGTCCCACCCGGGAATCCGGCACCACATCAGCCAGGCCTTCCGTGCCGCTGGCATCACCCCGGTGTACCTCTCTACGCAAGACCTCCCGGAGGAGCTCGTGCGCCGCATCCCCGGGGGCATGCACGCGGCGGTCTCGCTGCTGAGCTTTGTGGAGCAGGAGGTGTGCCAGCGCGCGCACGTGATGCTGGCGGCGGTGGCGTCCTCCATGTCACGCAACGTGGTGAACACGCGCCACGTGTACGGCGTGCCGCCGGCGCAGACGGTCGTGCTGCGAGACCGCTTCTCCAACCCCGATTACGTGAGACCCACCGGGCCGCCCCAAGCGCCCGCGGCTGCTCCTAGCAGCCTGCTGACGTCGTGGAGTTGGGGCTGGCAGGGCGTCAGCAGCAGCAGAACCGGGAATGATCAGAGTATGAACGAGGGGGCCGGACAGGATGACGATGCTCTGACTGATGGTGATGATAATGGCAGAGGTGACACGGAAGCCGATCCAGGCCTCCGCAATTCTATAACCGGTCCCACTGCGGCAGGTACGCCGGCGGACGCTCGCCACGGCAGCACCAGTCACGGTGCCGCCAGCAAGGGTGGTGTCGGCAGCGTTGGCAAATCGTACAGCTGGGGGGAATGGCGCGCACGCACCAAATGGTGGACATGACGGGCTCAAACATGATTCGCTTGTGCATACATACGACCAAAGCGGTGCTACATGTGAGCGCTGTGTGCTAACCTAACGGATATGGCAATTGAATGATTTGACATCCTGTGGCGTGTGGGCCTTCACAGGATGATTGGCCATGGAATGCCATCTGCAGCGTGTGTGTTGGGCGCCCATGCATGCTAACAGGCAATGAGGCATCGCAGCAGTGCATTTTTTAAGGATTTGACACATCATTTTTTTCATAGCCATGCAGCGATAAAGGCCAGCTCAGCAATTGTTTTGCAGCCTAGTGAGCGAGCTCAGCCTAGTACGCGAGCTTGCGAGGCTGGGGGGCATGCGGATGGGTGGCGCCTGAGTTCCACGCGGTTGCTTGCGTCGCAATGGCGAGGACCCACACTGCAGGGGTATTGCAGTCGCGTGCGGGCAAGCTACAGTACATGTGCGTGCAGCGAGCACACCAGGCGCAGCCCGCCTGTGGCAGGCCCTGCTCCTTGTCAACTAACGGCCAGAAATGTTGTGGTAGCGCTGTACCCAAGAGTACAAATATGCAGCTTTCAAGCGTGACATATTACGCTACAACATTGTGACAGCTTCTGAGATTGGCATGCGGCGGGTTTGCATGCGTGACAAGTTCATATTACCGTACTGGTTGACTTAGAAAACTTCACCCCCCCCCCCTCGTGAATTGCATCACCCGCCACCCTTACCGTACTGGTCACCATTCGCCGCATGATTGCTCATGCCCCATTCCTCAATTGTACACGGCGGTGCACCCGCGTAGATACTTTACTTTACTCAGCGATGCACGCT
This sequence comes from Chlamydomonas asymmetrica, assembly GCA_001662385.1. Lineage (NCBI taxonomy): Eukaryota > Viridiplantae > Chlorophyta > Chlorophyceae > Chlamydomonadales > Chlamydomonadaceae > Chlamydomonas > Chlamydomonas asymmetrica. The sequence continues at coordinate 108,100 of BDDA01000306.1, read as the reverse complement.
GGGCATGTGAGGTATCATCGTGGGCCCTGTGAGGCTGCACCCCAGCACCACACGAAGTGTTAATACAGGCGTCAGACACTGGTTACGGTAGCCTCCCCGTTGTGAAATGGGTCATCACTGCTCAGAGCTGGCTGGAAATGCGGTTGAAATCATGCCCAAACAGCTCTTCAACCCCTGCTGGCTCACCACAACCCTTGCGTTTGAGATTTCAGGGTCTGCATGCATGCGTGGGAGCGTGGTGGCCACTGTGTCTGGCGGCCACACTGCGATGCCTCGCCGGACGCACCGCATGCAAGCGCACCGTGTGTCACCGCGACCTTCATGCAACGCTTCAATGCAACGCTGGCTGTGAGGGGGTCAGCCATTTTCCGGTTTACGCATGAACAGTCATTGCACACGCACAGCAGCTGCCACCAGGTCCTGTCTGCATGCACAGTCACATGGCTCTGTGCTGAGGTCTACTAGCCCATGCAGCTCGTGCGAAAAAAAACAGCTTCAAGTGTACAAGTTCCTTGCTCGCCTTAGCGATGCGCCAGGCGACGCTCAGGTCAGACTTAAGTGTGTGCTGCGAAGCGAAAGAACGGTGGTTCAAATCACATACTTGATACTTAAGGTCTCGCCCGCTACTGCAGTCAGGGAGGAGGCGCCGTCTGATGTGACACAGGCACCGCAGCTGCTGAGCAACATAGATTTAGGTTTTTACATTTGGAGCTTCCTAGCCGAGGCCGACACTCCCCTCAGATGAGGACCGGAAACGCTCGCAGGTGAGCAACACGCTCCGGACTACCACCAGAATGTGTCCATGTGCATGCAGTTGCAGGGTGGTTGGGGCCTGTCAGGACCCATAGATTTCCATGCCCTGGTAATGATATGCCACGTGTTGGCACACCTGTGCATTGCGGGTTGAAACCGGACAGTGGGATTGTTGGGGCGGGGGGCCTACACACAGCACCATGTGGTTGCCATCGTTGCAGCAAGCAGCAATGATGCCAGGCGCCTGTTCTGTTGGCAGCGTCTGCTGCAGCTTAGCAGGTGCAGAAACCATGGGGCCATTCGGACGCCTTCATCAAGTGCGGTCAAGGCGTGTCGGTGCCAGTATGGTGCATGCATCGGCCGCGCCAATACATGGTGTGGTGGTTCAACACAATTCGGCCGTCACTGGCTCCGAACCTCGCGCGAGAAACGTCGCCGTTGTGCAATGTTTCAGGTCAGAAGGGTCAGTGCAGCGGTACAGCACCCACATCGCCAAGTGGGTGCTTCAGTAATACGCACAGCTGTGTTGCAAGCAGATAAGTGTACACGTGCTAGGACATTGGGACACACACATGATCCCATACAGACATTACGGAACGGACCACCCCCACGACGGGCACAGCAAACCAGGCCAACTCACGTGTGAGGTATGTGCGTCCATTCCATGCAATCCAAACTCCGTGCTACCAGCATGCCGCTCCGCACCAAGCATCAAAGCACGCCTGTGCAACATCAACTCCAGGGCACAAAGCGTATCACGCACACCACAGCCCGGTGCGTAACTTCAGTAATCAGTAATCACTGGCCGGCGCCGCCGCCGCCGCGAGCGTTCCTGGGCTCGTGCTTCTTTGGCAGGAAGCCTTTGATGAAGAGGTGCCGCATCGCCGCGTCGGCGTCGAGGCGCTTCTCCGGCTCCAGCGCCATGACCTTGTCGAGGAGGTCCCCCAGGTGGCCCACCAGCGAGCGCTCCTCCTGGTCCTTGCACGTGCGCAGGTACGGCTGCAGCAGCGAGGCGAACGTGGCTTTGGGCGTGATGAGCGATGAGGGGATGGTGCGGCGCGTGGGGCGCTTGGTGATGGGGTCCTCCTCAATTAGCACAAAGGGGCACGAGGGCTCGTCCAGCTCGAAGTGCTTGTCGGCAAACTGGCAGCGGCGGAGGAACTTCTTGGTGAAGGAGCCCTGTTGCACATGGGGGAAGCGTGCAAGGGGGAGGCGGAGGGGAACGGCAGGGACAGGCAGTTTGCACATAAGATGCGTGAGACGCAATCCCGGCCAACGAACCGAACCGCATGCCCCCTTTAAGGGGCTTCCGTTGCTGCGAATGCTCGCTGCAGTAGTGCGCACATGCTCAACCTCATTCCTTGCAATATATCTGTTCTGAGAGCAATCCCACCTTCAAAGCAGGCATGGCTGGATTGTGGAGGCCTGCAACGCCGTTGCCCTAGCTGGCACCGTACCGACGTACACGACGCAGCATGAAATGAGTGGCATCAAAGCACGCCTCGCCCAGGTGCAACCCATGCTGCTGGGCATGCAGTGTGCAGCAGAGTTTCGAATGCATGGTGGGTTCACTGATGCTTGTCTCATCCCCCCCGCCCCGCCCCGCCCCGCTGACCTTCACATCCATGAAGAGTTTGAGCATCTCGTTGTTGGTGCGGCCGGGGAAGAGGATCTTGCCAGTGAACAGCTCATACACCACACAGCCCACGCTCCACATGTCCATGGCGTAGTCTGCAGTGACGCACGCACACACATGCGCACAGAGGCACCCCTCAGCTTCACAGGGCACAGCACTAAACAAACCCAGCATGAATGGGTAACGTGGACATTCCCTAAAGGCAGCTTCACAGGGCTGTTGGCAGTTAGCATGTGGCGAAACTTCAGCATCCCAATTACATGCACAGCAACAGGAAACAAAGCCCTGTTTCTCATACTGCTCAACCACTATTGCCAACGGAGTGGTCCTGACATGCAGACCCTGCGCCTGTTCCGCTTCCTCTTTCCCCACCCCCTGCCATCTGCCCTGTTTCCAAAGGCAAACAGGTCGCGCCGGCTAGCGCTTACCATACTTTGCTCCGAGTATGACCTCCGGGGCGCGGTAGAAGCGTGACACGAGGTACGGCGTGGCGTCGTTGTCGCCCACCATCATAGCGCTGCCAAAGTCGCAGATCTTGACCTGCACATCGGCGATTGCCACGGGGCAAGCAAGGGGCAGCAGGAAGGAAGGTAAGCGACAAAGGAGTTGAGTGCATGGGTAGGCAGAGTGGTTGTGGCATGCCACTGCCATACTCTACCGTATTCGGGCTATGAATGAAAGGAGCAGGCCAGCAGCAGCAGTAACAACCGCAGGAACAATGCAAGAACTCAACCAGCCCTACGTGGTACCAACAACGTGTGCAACCAGTGCTCGCCACAAGCGCCCGGCACCTCCACACGCTGTGCAGTCCTCGCTGGGCTGGCTCACCTTGGTCCGCCGCGCGTTGACGAGGATGTTGTCGGGCTTGATGTCGGCGTGCAGCACCTGGCACTTGTGAAGGTGGCGCAGCGCGATGAGCAGCTGCGAGGCGTACAGCCCCACCGCCTTGATGCTCAGGCCCACGTTGCGGCCGTACTTCTTGGTCAGGTCGCGCAGGTTCATGTCCTGCAACAGCGCATGGCCACAGCAGCAGCAGCCTGTTCGGTCCTAATCTAGAGGGGAGTGTTGGCCTCGGCTAGAAAGCTCCAAATGTAAACAAATCTAAAAACAAATCCAATCTGCCGTGAGGCCGCATTGCTCCTCATGTGCTGTGAAGGAAAGCGCAGATCAGCGGCGCACCGCACGCCAGACCACACCAGGAACAAGGGCCCACGATTAAAGCTATACGGTACACGCGGCGACGGCCAAGCCAGTCCAGGCAACGAGCACACGGGTGGGCATCGTGATTGGGCAGCGCTGCGTTTGTGCTGCTGCAGAGGGTATTTACACAGGCTGCACATGACCCTGCGTTGGGAGCGTACATCGCAGGGAAGCGAGGGACAAGCAGCAGCAACAGCAAACACAACCCGCTAGCCGGCACACGGCTAGGCCGTGAGTGAAATCCATACTGGTGCTGTAGCATCAACCTAAGCACAGTGCATTCCTCCAACTCGTACGCCCGGCCTTTCAACACATGACAGGTATCAGCACTGAAAATGTGGGTTTGCACTCCACTGACGCACACCACACCCACAGCGCGGCGCTGCGTTCGCCTGATCGGCTGCTTACCATGGCCTCAAACACCAGGCACGTGTGGTTGCGGTACTCGAACGATCGCAGCAGCCGGATGCAGTGTTTGCGGTTCTCAGCGTCCGCGCCGGCCAGCATGCGCAGGATCTGCTGCTCCAGCTGCGCAGCCTTGGTCATGGTCTCGTTGGAGCGGATCACCTGTGGACCATGCGCAGCAAGCGCCACAGCGTCAACCCTGACTTGGATGCTGGTCCGATTTCGGACCACAGCCCCCCTGCCTCTTCCCGAGCCTCAAACAGCGCCCTGGGAACGTCCCGCCAAGCCAAGCAGGGAGACCAGGAAAGCAGGCGCAAGTGCTAGGCAGGCAGAGGCCAAGGGAAACGGGTTCCCGCGCCTCCAGCCAGGACACTGCACGAGTTCGGCACAAGTTCCTGGCAACATACGCCACCAACACTTGCGCCAATTCTGCGTGTAATGCACGCGGCCACCGCCATGTGTATGACGGGGCGCAGCGATGATGGCACACACAGTTGCGTGGGCGGTAGCTGGCCTCCCCCTGCCTCCCACCTTGATGGCCACCTCCGCCAGCGCGCCCGTCTCGTCGCGCCGCGTCGTGTCTCTCGCGCGCACCACGTTTGAGAACACGCCCTTGCCCTTGTACTCTGTCACCTCGTACCGCGCGTCCAGCACCTCCCCCACCTGGAGCCATGTGTGTGCAGCACGCACGCAAGCGCAAGGGCGGCGACGTTAGATGTGCAGATCAGACTGTGACTGATTCTGACGGCAGACCAAGCCGCTCGCCGGTTACACAATCCGGGGCACGTGCTCTCATGAAATATGACCCTGGCTTGCCTCCTTACCACCTCCTTGATTAAATGATGACGTTAGCCCCGCCAAGCAGAAAATTGAAGCGCTGCCGAGCACTGAACCATTCAGCGTCGTGTTGCGTATACGAATATGGCGCTGGGCACAGAAGCAGTAGCAAGGATCCACTTAACCCATGGAACATAGCTGAGCCCAAGATACACGCGTGTGGCTGGTGGCAAGGTACACGTGCTGCTGCGGCCCCCCTGCCTGCAGACCAGATCAGCGCCCCGCTCCGCCGACCTGGACGCACCTGGAATTGGTAGTACCCCTCCGCGTCGTCGAACGAGTCATGCTGCATCGCGCCTGCGCCCGCCACCTGCGCAGCGCCCAAGTTGGCCAGCACCACGCCGGGCCGGTGCGCACTCAGGTCCACTGCAAACATGTCGTCCTCGGGGGACGAGCCGCCCGCTGCTGCAGCAGCGCCAGCGCCGGCGTCACCCGCAGCAGCGCCGCCGCTGCCGCGAGCCAACAGCGGGATCTCCCCTGAGGCGGTGACGGATGCCCGGCGGGCAAGCAGGGCCATGCCCCGCGCCGCCTCGGTTTCGGGACCAGCGGACGGCTCGTGCGCTGCAGCCGCCGTTGCATCGGCGCCGTCCACGGCGGCGCTGTCCGCGTCATCCACCACGGCGCCGAAGATGTCCAGCACAGGCCCTTGACCTGCGCCTCCAAACTCTGAGTCTGACGAGGATGTGCGTTCGCCCTCGGGCGTCTGGTCGCCCGGGGCCGCGCTCGCGCTGCGGTGTCTGCGGTGGTGGTCACCGCCGCTGTCGCCGTCGCCGTCAGCGGCGTCGGGGGCGCCTGGCGGGACGCTGGGGGAGAGCGGCGGCGCGGAGGGGCGCAGGTGGGAGGGCTCTAAGAGGGACGCGTGGGCTCCTAGCCGGGGAGCGGGGGAGGCTGAGTGGTGCTGGGGCGTGCCGTGGAGGTGCTCGGCGTGCAGGCCGTGATGCTTGAGCGGGGTGGTTGCAGCGCTGGGCCCCGCGGAGTCCAACCCGCGGCCGGCGCCAGCGGCTGTCGCGGTGGGCGCGATGACGCCGTCGTTGAGCGCTTGCTGGCTGGAGTGCTTCTGCTTGATCGCCTGCAGGCGGGCGCGGCGCTCCTCGCGCTCACGCTCGAGGCGAGCCTCCTCCTCCTCCTCGTCCTCCAGCAGCAACACCGCGTCCTCCAGCTGCAAGCCACGTGGGTCAGGCCACACGCACATGCACGCACACACGCCAGTTGCACAGTGACACATGGGTGCCAGGGTCAGGCTTCACGCTCACAGGCTGAGAACGCAAAGCGGTACTAACCAGAGGACGTTCCGGTGCAGAAGCAGGCTGAATGGCTGGTACGGGGTGCACTTGGAATGCACTGCAGAGGTGCGGAGTACAAGCAGATGCACTGGCGGCACGACCAGGCTTTCCGAAACAGGACCACAGGGCAAGCAGCTGTGGGCGCCTGTCTATAACAGCACGTCGCGAAGAGGCAAGAAGCGCCAGCAGCCATGCTGCGGACGCGGCTGGATCGCTCATAAAATGTTGCTGTTGAACCACGCGCGCCGTGCACACTGACAGGCACACTGACAGGAACCAGCGAAAGCTAGTATCCCCGTTCACAGGGCGGGAGTGTACAGTGTGATCACAGCGCCCACCCACCTCGGGCGACTCATCCCCGGCTGCCTGGTTGCCATCAGCTGCGCGCTTGTCACGCGCGCGGCCCTCCCGCGTGCGGCCATCGTCCCTGTCTGACCTGGCCGTGCCGTCACGGTCACGGCCACTGCGGTCCCTGTCCCTGTTCCTGTCGCGCTCCTGCTCACGGTTGCGCTGCCTGTCTGCTGCTGGCTCCCTGCCGCGGTCTGCCTCACGCTCCCTGTCGCGGTCCCTGTCTCTGCCGCGTTCCTGCTCCCACGTACGATCCCTGCTGCTGCCCCGCTCAGTCGGCCCCTCACGTTGCCTGCTTGCCATAACAGCAGCAGGCAAGTAGCACAGCAGCAGCGTGTGTGTGAAAGGCAGTTGGCGAACACCAGTCAGCCGCGCTTGCTGGCGACAGTCGCAAGGCAGCAAGTGCACAAGACTTGACACCTCAGTTCGACGTCACTCAGGGCTCCAGGCTCACCTGTCTGGGCGTCTAGGCCGTTCACGGTCGTTGGCGCGGCCGTCACGCCGGTCATCGCGTCCCCGCACCCTGTCACGCAACGAGTGCATGAAGGCGCCAACAAGTCCCTTTCGTAAACAGAATCCAAGGCTTAACAACCCAAAGTGAATGAACAACACACATCACTGGCAACAAAACAATGGCTGCCTGCCCCACCTGTCGCGGTCTCTGTCAGTCTCGCGCTCCCTGGCACGGTCACGCTCGCGCTCCCGCTCGCGCTCCCGGTCTCGACTTCTGTCTCTCACTCTGTCAGCCTCCCGCTCGCTCTCCTTCTCTCTTTGCTTCTCGCGCTCCCTGCACAACCGTTGACATGATGCGCCCCCTCGCACGGTCTTGACGCACTGCAGAACTTATGTGCAGACCTGGAGAAACAGACACAAAGTATGAGGCAAGCCTGAAAAATTACACAGCTCACTTCTCTTTGGTTTCTCTGTCGCGCTCCCTTTCGCGCTCGACGCGGGCGTTGTCGTTGCGCCGCGCTGCTTTTGCCTCGCGCTCGTCCTGCAGCGTAAACAGCACGACAAGGAACACTTACGAACACACCAGCCTTAAAAACACATCTCGAAGACTGTGGACCAGTGACGGACGCGACACATGTCTCAAGGACTCACCTCGGTGAGGTCAGCATGCTCGCGCTTGCGCACGCTGCGGTCATCCTCAAGCACACGACTGGAAAGGCCGGCTCCTCCGCCGTTCGGTGTTGGCTCATGCAGGCTGGCACAACCACCAAGCACCAACAGGCAAGGCCAGCACAGCGCATGTTAGTAGTGGACGACGGGCATAGGCACAATTGTGTTCTCCCCAGGATCCCTAGCACACCAACCAGACGTGAACTCAAGTCACATATGAGTGCTATGATTCGTGAAGATTCCTTGCTGACTGTTTCTGCTGCGCTCAGGCCTGCAGCCGCTGAAACGCGCACCGTTGTCTAATGAGCACACCGCAGAAGGGCGCTTCTACGCACACTGCTCAGCAGCAGTCCAAAGAGGCAGAGGTGGTGATGGCAGCATGCTGAGGTGGTGTTCCAAACTGCAGCGAGCACTCGGGCAGACACAAGCGGAAGGAGGAAACATAAACATTCGAGCAGGCCCGAAAGAGGAGCAACCCACGGACAACAGTCCAAGCATACAAAGAACTCGGGCAGCATTACCAGGTGTAAGGAAAGGAAGTACTCAAGGCAAGCGCAGGCGAAATGGGAGTTACCTTGAGGCAGATCGCGACACGTCAAGCCACAGGTGGCAGGCGTAGTGCAGCCTTGGGTGAGACGAGAAAGCGAGAAAGCGAGGGCCAGGAAGCAACTATCACCACCGTACCACCCATGCACACAGTTGAAAACCCGTTGCAGAAGGCGGACCTGCCTCACCCGCTCACCTGTTTGCAGCCACGCCCAGGTCTTGTGGAGGCCTCAACACCTCAGCAGCAGCGGAAGCGCCAGGCCTGTCGCGCGCTGTACCAGGGTCACCAGCAGCAATAGAGTTAGCACCAGGTGCAGCAGGAGCGTGCTTGGGTTGCGAGGTGGGCGGGGCAGGTGCCGGAGCCCGGCCCAAATCGGCCTCCCCCAATATCTCGCCGCTTTCCACGTCTGAGTTGGTCCCTTCACCAACCTCTTCTCCTGACCGTCTCCGCTCCTTATGACGCGACCTGCCATCAGTGCTGTCTTTCTCCTTGTGCCGGTGTTCCTTCTCCTTTGACTTGTGCTTTTTGTGTTCCTTTGACTTATGTCTGTGCTCCTTGTGCTCCTTGTGCTTGTGGCTCTGCTTGCTTACAAGCTGCAAGACATCTGGGTGCTCATTGGCAGCTGTAGAAAGCCCGCCAGCTGCTGGCTGCCAGCGGTCGTCCGCCATGCTGCACGCTACGCGCACAAGATAGAAGTGCGTACACCTGGCTGGCTTGTCAGCGGAGTGCGACAACGAAGAGCAGGAAAAGGCCAAGGTATAAAGGCTTGCTTGTATGCTTGAGAACACGCCAACGCCACTGCCCATGCCACTGCCTTGTCTAGCGGTACTGCTGCAATTGATGCACCGCTGTTCAATACCATCTACCCGGCTGGCCTGGTGGCAATCAATTACTTTGTGTTGACCGTTTAATCTGCGACGTCAAGGCAGGCCATGTTGCCTGGCCTCCTTGGAGCACTCTTGCTCAACCCGGAACACCAGATCCCTCACTGCCCAATGGTTCCAACGCAGGGCAATCAATACACAACTGTCACTGTGCACCCTCTGTTGCACAAAATGGCTTACGTCGCGTGGGCAGTGGCAATGGCTGGCCTTGCCGGCATTTGCGTGCACGTGAACACGATTATAACAACCCAACTCATCCATGCAAGCACGTATTGGTGTTGGGCACCAACCTGAGGCACATTTTCATAGTAAAGACAAGGCGATTTTCCTTGCGACTGTACTCAGGGGTCTCTCAATTTTTTCCCAACTGCCCGGCATCGGGTGCCGTTGAGGGGCCTCAATGTCTGGGGTCGTGAAGTGCGCCTTCGTCTTGCAATGATGCTCCGAACCAGCACCGCCACTGAACAGCCCAGGTTCTTTGCAGGCGGTCGCGGTACCCCACACTGGCTTTCGCACAACTGTATTTCCTGAAAATTTTGCAACGCCAAAAATGGGCATCATAAGTGCAGTAGCTGGAACAAGGCGTTAAAGCTGTCGGGACGCTCAAAGAACCAGCCAGGAGACGAGTACAGTGTTGTGTCGCCTGCTGTGCGCGGGACTCTATGGTGGAGCAGGTCAGGGACTCTTGACTTGGTGAAACTCTCTACCTGTTTCGCCGTGGACTGGGACTATGTGCCCTCCTGGTGACGCGGACCTGGTGGAATCCAACGGCGCCGGGCGCGTGGACAGCCATCGATCCGCCTTGTTGCAGCCTGTCAGCGCTCCCTCCCAAGAGGTTTTGGCAGGCCATGCCCAAGGTCCCACGCCAAATATAGCTGCTGGCAGCACCAGCAGGCAGCAGGCTGGGGAACCAGCTGGGGGCTCAAACCTCACCACCACAGCCATCCCTGAGCCCTCCAAGGCTTCCCTCAGGCCTGTGAGCCGTGGCGGCAAAAGGTCGCTGCGTGGCAGCGAAGAGACTGCAGCGCAGCTGGGTGAGCGTGGGGCCAGGCCTCTCCAAGAAACCCAAGGGCAAGGCAGCAGAGCAGGGCAGAGGCCCTCACCAGTTGGCCAGGCCAGCTCAGTGGGTGCAGGGGCCAATGATCAAAACCCTGCCCTGGGCGCCCCAGGAGCAGGCGCTTTGGCTCCTTCGATCGCCGGCCGCAAGCCGCGCCGCAGCTCTGCGGGCATCGCGGCCAGCGCAGCCACAGGCATTGACAGAGCGGGCCGCAAGCCCAGGAACAGCGCAGCCAAGGCCGCCACGGCGGACGCTGGGAAGGGTGAGCGGGGGCGCGGCAGGGACGCAGTCGACTCCGCTGGCGGGTCTGGTGGGTCGGATGGTGACGACCAAGACGAGGATGACGAAGAGGAGGAGGAGGACGACGAGGATGAGGACTCTGGCGACGGAGGCAGACGTAGGCGCCGCGCTGGCCGCTCTGGCCGCAGCAGCGGCGGTAGGCGCGGTGCGGGCAACAGCCGTGCTGGCCGCGGCAGCGCCCGTGTGCTGGAGAGCGGGGACGTGCTCAGCGCAGACATGCCAGCCTTGCCGGAGCTAGCTGAGCCGCTGCCGGTCCTCGTCCAGCGGGGGCCCGGGCTTGCCCCTGTGGCCATCTCCAGTGAGGCTGTGGGGCACCTGGTTTCAGCGTACAACATCCTGCGCGCCTTCTCGTGGCAGCTGCGCCTCAGCCCTTTCCCTCTGCAGGTAAGGGCACGCGCGCCAAGCAATCGAATTGCAGCACATATGCATGCATTTTACTCACCTTCATGCTGCATGCTCGTGTGAGGGTTACGGTATGGCAATGTGTGCACCGGCACGGTGTATCACACAGCGTGATTTGTTCTCGGTAGGTCAATTGCAAGCCTCGGTCACGGGTTCTTTCCCCTTTGCCTGCCCTTCTCCCTCTTCCCGCAGGACCTGATGGTTGCTGTTGCGCTGGCCCAGCCCTGCACGCTGCTGGACGAAATCCACATCTCCATCATCCGCGCACTTGCCATGCACGAGGGCCAGGCGGCGCGGCGCATGCGGCGGTTGGATCTGGCGCTGCTCGACCATGTGGGTCACCTTACACACATCAAAATCATGAATGAGCGCTCACACCCACTGCGCGAGTCAGCGCGCAATGAAACGGTTCAGTGCGAATGACCCTGCGCTTGCTGCGTTTCGTGGCCTCTGATGCAGGTGACGTGGCCTGAGTTCATTTGGGAATGGCTTGAGATCAAGCAGGACAAGCCGCTGCTGAGCAACAGTATGCAGCCAAGCACGGCTCGCGCCTCAGCACTTCTGCGCGCCTCCCAGCAAATGTCGGTGGGCGACGCACACCCGTCTGCGGCCGCTCAAGGCGATTTGGGTGCGGATGGTGTGACGCAGCCAGGCGCAGCAGCTAGCCAGCCGGGTGCCACCGGCACAGAAGGCAAACCTGCTGCCGCAGCTACATCAGCCCAGCAGCAACCGCAGCAGCGGGCATGCAGCCTTCCTGACGCCAAGCCAGTGTTGGCGAAGCGGGGCGAGGGTGTCCTTGCCGAGACCGTGCAGGCTGCTGCAGCGCACTGCCGCCGCACTTTCCGTCACCCGCGCAAGCACCCGCACTCTGCCTTCACCCTAGCGCTGCTGGCTGCGCAGAAGGCACGGTTTGAGTCTGGGGAGGCGATGCCGGAGGGCAAAGCGCAAGTGCCCGGTGACAAGCTGCTGCTGCTGACGCCGTCAGCGTTGGAAGCTGCGCCCGGTTCTGCGCCTGCTCCCGGCGGCGCTGAGGCCGCAACGCCTGCAGGCGATGCCATGCAATCATGCAGCACGGTGCCTGCCGCGCAGCAGCAGCAGCAGCAGGGCAGCGAGGACAGCACGGGTATGCAGGATGGGCAGACGGATGCGTCGCATGGTGGCATGAATGATGCGGAAGGGGAGGGTGACAATCGTAGGAAGACACGCAGGTGCGCACGGGGCATACTGGCAGGCAGTCTCATGTATGGTACCCACCAATCCACCATCCATCTATGTGTGACATGCACAGTGATCTGCACAAAATTGCATGCTAACAGGGCAAGGGCGCAGGTATTGTCGCCAGCCAGCAGCGCCACGACATGGTAACGAAACGCTGCTGCTCAGCTTTTGCACACACATGATCCCGCATGCACGTGGGAAATGCACGTCGCCCTCAAACCTCCGCCTGCATGTGATGCACTCGCCTACTGCTGAATTCAAGGTCTCATTGGCTCATGACAAATAGAGCCTATCCGGGAACACGTTGGGATGGTGCATTCCTGCCTTGTATCCATGGTTATAGGAAGTGGCGTTACGGCCGTCAAGTAGAAGGTCTCCTGTTTTGCCTCTGAACGGGATGGGAAGCAGCGGCGCAAAGGTATTCTCCTAACTTGTGTGCCCGTTGTGGCATGCGTGACAGGATGTTGTGTGAGGAGGCGAGCCGCGTGGCGGCGCTTCAGCAGGAGGCCCAGCAGGACGTGGCGGATGCGGCGCACTACCAGGTGGTGCTGGCGCCGGCGCCGGACGGCAACGGGGCGCCGCACCCGGCAGGCCCCTCCTACGTGAGTGCACAGAGCATCGGCGCTGTGGTGCTGTGCAAAACGCGCTCCTGATTGGCCGATAGGATGAGCGGGCCCACTGAGGTGTGATCGTTTCCGCTGGGCCTGACGACTGAACCCCAGGAGTTGGGCCGCCTGGTGATCAGATGGGGCATGACCCGCCAGCATGTGGGGTGTGGGGTGTTTCACCCAGGGTGTGCTTGCATGCTTGCCGCGATCGGTCAGCATTTCCCACGGCATTACAGTGGGATAGAGGTGACCATTCCCATGGACGTGCAGCTCCCATTCATCAGTGTATACAACAGCATGTTTACTCGATGAAGTGGAGCAGGACATTGCGTCACAACCAGACCTTTTTGTAAAGTTAATTGCTATAGGCAGTTGGTGTGGGTGTTGGCTTGACTCTGGTTGATCGGCGTCTATGACCCATGATTACGCGTGCAGGGGAGCGCGGTGGCGCTGGCGCTGGCGCTACGTCGGCGGCGGCAGCAGCAGCGGCAGCAGCAGCAGGCCGCCCTCGCCAGCGGCGGCGGCGGCGCGCCCAGCCGGCACCAGCAGGACGCTGAACAGCAGCAGCAGCAGCAGCAGGCGGTGCTGGCACGTGCCGAGTTCTACTCGCTGGGTGCCGAGGTGAACGCTGCGCTGCTTGCGCGCCTGGCAGACGATCTGTTGGAGACGCCGCCTGTGCGGCAGGAGATTGACAAGTTGAGTGAGCAGCGGGTCTGGCATTGATGGTTACGTCTTGGGTTGGTTGTCGGGCGTGAAATGACTCCTTGCCTTTAGCCAAAAATGGAAACTCACACATCCAGGAAGGTTATGTCAAGGATGCTGCACAGCGCATGGCGGAAAGGAAACAATGCTGGACATGCCTGGCAATAATCCCATTGTGTGCATGCATGCAGGGCAACATCACTCCATCATCCACCAATGCAAGGTGGTCAATAGTGTGTTTGCCACGCTTCACCACACCGTCGTCTTGCACCGCTGCACCTAGGCTGCACCTGAAACGGAGGGCCTTGTCCCCTGCCTGCATGGCTGTCATCCTTGCAATTAACCTCGTGCCCTTGATTGTAGGGTAGTCCGCTTGGCGTTCATTTGGTACCACCTGTGTTGCTCTGGTGCGGCACCATACAATGCAGGCGTGAGTCCAAGGGCCAGATGCATGCAGGCAAGGGCGGCGTGGGCGGCGCGTGGGCGCGCTTCTCGCAGGAGGACCAGGACAATCGCAAGAAGGCGTTGCAGGTAAGCCACGCAGCGGTCCCCGGCCCACGCATGGTGCAGCACGGTGCAAAGCTGATGTGCAGTGCCAGTGCAGCCTCGGCGATAGGCAGCTCCCATCGAACGTGTACTCAGCCGGGTTCCGTGGCACAACCACCGACCACTGCTGGCACATCTGTACAGCGCGTACCGGTCGATTGTCCGGCCCCCCCCCTCTGACACGCATTCCATTTGCCCTTAAGACCCTCACACTGACCTGCATGCCCTGGCTCGCCCTGTTCACGGCTTGCTGATCGCCTCAGGAGGAAGACGGCGACGACGGCAACACCGATATGTGTGTGCTGTGCCTCACGCCAGGCTCCCTGCTCTGCTGCGACACCTGCCCGGCTGCGTACCACCTCCGATGCATCTCAGAAACCAACAGGTGGGAACTGGCAAGCCCAGTCCAACCATGTGATGTACAACACGTGCCTGCATGTTGCGCATGAAATGCGTTTCTGGCATGGCACATACCAGCATACTTGCCTCAACGCACCTCGTCAAACACGTGCGACAGCCACGATGCCAAACAAGTGCGGCGCTCACGACGTGACCATCGTATCAACACCAATTCTCATCACATTGTGCTGACATGGGTCGCTCCCGCTCTGAGCAGGTCGATCCCCCCGGGGGAGTGGCTCTGCCCCGAGTGCCGAGTGGGGGGCCGGGGGGAGGCTGCCGGCCTGCGCGTCCCCTCCGCTGGCCGCTCTTCCTCCACCAGCCGCATCTCTTGGTCCGCGTTCGGGTGCGTCTTCGGAGCCATCACACCCGCCGCGCGGGCCGCCTCCAAGGGCGCGCCGCTGCTGGCGCCCGATGTGAGCGACGCGGGGCTGGTGGTGGCGAATGGCAAGGAGGCTGCGGACGACTGGGCGGCGCTACGCAAGTAAGTTCATCTGCAGCAGGATACCTGCCTGCCTGCAGTCAGCTTCCACAGGTGGCGCTCCGGGCGGTACTGCTGATTGTGGCGTAATAGAGCTAATACTTACCAGCTTTGGTGGTTGAGGGCTGCAGTTGGGACCCTTGCTTGAAACCCCTGTTCCAGCGGCAATATGCATTCTGCGGGGTTGGCTTACAACCTGAGGCATGAAGCGCGAGCGACTTGTGTTGCGCATGTGCTGTGGTGGGGGCTGGGGCTGGCGTGCTGATCGCAGGTTCCCCCGACACATCGACGACCAGCCGCACGCCTCGTCAGCAGAGGCCTTGGCGGACGGCCCGCACTCGGGGTGTGTGGAGGTGGCCGGGGAGCCCGACCAGTACATCAACAAGTGAGCGGTAGCGGAAGGCAGATGAGCGCTAGCGCAGATTCCACTTTGAGCAGCGCGCCGCCCTCATCGACGGTCGCCATGTGTGCCCATGGTGCATGCGACTATCTCTTGTCACAGATGCTGTGCACATGCAAATGTGACTGTCGGGAGAACAACAGCAGTGGCCCCATGAGTTTATGCGTGTTTGATAGACAACGAAACCAGCATGCAATACGCCTACACACTCCCATGGTTGCGGCATTGTTATCTTGTGTTACATCAGGAGCGTATGGGCCAAACGGCCCATGCTCCCCCAGATGGGGACCAGGCGATGTCATATTGGACTCCTGTCTCTGCCCTGGTTGCCCTCGCTGCTGCTGCTGCTGCAAAACCGGTGGCATTAAAAACGGCCTATAACAAATCCAAACAAATAATCCGTGCTGCTGCCGTAGGTACCGCGGGTCGTGGCAGCCCGCGCTGCAGGCGCTGCAGGCCAACGTGGAGGTGGAGGCTCGCAAGGCGCGGCGCGTGGCGGGAGGCGCCGCGATGGCGGCAGCGCTGCCCGTGCCGATGCTGATGTCCAAGTTCAACTGGCCGCAGCTCCAGGTGCGGCGTTGACTATGGGCGATTGCACGCACTGAAGCACTGGGTTTCATGTATGGATGGATCAGGGGTGAGATCAACTCAGATTTCTCAGTTGACAGGCCCCTCGATCAGGGGAATGGGTCCATGCGGAATGTTCCAACCCATCCCGAACGCAATCCATCCCGGAATTGATGTTGCCGTAATGGGATCGGTCCAAAAGTGGCCCCAATGACTGCTCCAATGACGCCACTGCCACCCCGCTGATCCCTGACTGTGAAGGCAGCGCATAAACCAGCCCTGCCAAACACCTGATGCGAGTCCAACCCAATCCACTTGTAAAGCTCACCTGGCAGGCCTTCTGCCAGTGGCAACAACACAGCAACTGGGTTCTATTTGACGATTTACAATCAGGTTTGGCATAGACGTCCAAATGGTACCTCGCCCAGGCCACCTGCACAATGCATCAACGTGTGCCCTGCATGGGCGCATGCGCAGGGCAAGGCCAACCGCGCGGTGATGCGCTGCGGGCGGTGCGCCGCCTGCCTGCGCCCCAGTGCCAAGAAGGCCTGCCTGCAGCCCCTCAGCAGGGACGGCACCGACCCCGCCACGGCCGGGCAAGCGCCGGGCGCCAACACGCACGCGCGAGTGGGCACATTGCAGGTGCGCTGCCGCGGCTGGGGGGAGGCCTGGAACCCCGTGCAATACAGGGCATGTGCAGCTGCCGCAGGTGGATTGCTGTACTGCCACCGTTAGTGGCGTGGCACTGTGTAAAAGAAAGAATGGGAAGGTGGCAAACCTGACAATTAAGCAAGCCGATTTCACACTGGTACTGTGTGCGAGGGAGGGAGATGCGCCTATGGCGCTTGCATGCAACAATGCGACCCGGGTAGCCCATTGCCAACATGCCACGGTGCCAGCGTTGCCGGCGTGTCAAGACCGTCACCGGGTGCAGTGAGTGAGCACGAGTGGGTGTGAGATCTGCATGAAAGGAATGT